>JAPKID020001243.1:0-15231 GCA_026931265.2 Tropidonophis doriae
TTCTAAGCAGCCTCCATGTTTCCAGTGTCTTTTTCCCCACTTGGAACTGAACCCAGAAGGACATTTCTTCCAACAGGTTAGAACTTAAGTAAACCAGTTTTGTTAATGATGATCAAAACCGGCTGTTTGCTTACAGAAAAATATTTTAAAATAAAGAAAACCAACTTCAAGGCCTAGGGTGTTAAAATGCTATCGAACTTCCTTGACCTTGATTGGGGGGGGAAATGACCATGAATAGTAATTGCACTTCTGCTTATATGCTACTGCACAGCGTCAGTACATGGTTCCGAATGGACATGCAGAAGCGCTATGGCGTTGATTGAAGGGAATTGATTGAAGAACCATGTTTTTAACGTTCTCCAGAAAATTAACAAAGATGTTTTAGGTTTCAGTCTATTTGTTTAAAGTATTTACCAGTATGCCGTAATAAAAGATTTTAATTAGTATGTCCTGGCTTTTAGGTAAAAAGCAGGAAATTGACGAACTAAGTGGTGATGCTTCCATGGAAGATGACTCCTTGGTTAAGGTAATATGAGAAACAAAGTTGGGGATTCTGAGCATCCTTCCTCGGGAAAAGATCATTAGAGCTTCTGATGCACATTCCTGGGTTTCCTCTGCACACTTGATAATCGCAGAGTTTTGTTTGATTTCTAAATAAATATGAGAGCTTCTACACTGCTATCCTTGCTCTAGCAAACTATAACTGGGCTGTGAATCTAAACAGCAGTGATAGCAGGATATTATGAAAGCTCAGTTCAGGAAGCATAAACAGCTTCCTAATCTGCTGGAGAAACCTCACTAAATTGGCCATTTCCCTCTGCTATGTCAAATATTCATATTGAAAGGAGTGTGAACTGGAAACCCACGATGCAAGTGATCACGATGGAAATGATGAATTGAAAGACTCTGAAGAATCTGCCGAAAATGAAGAATTCTTGAATTCTACTGTGCTGCCTCGTGTCGATAAGAAGAAATCTAATTTAAAGCAGATAGAGAAAGAGTTGGAAAATCAGGTACCCTACAAAATCCCTTAAACAGACACTATTCTCCCAATTTCCGGATAACAGAAGATGGCAGTTGTTACATTCTGTGAACTAGTAAGAAAGGCCACCAAGCCATTATTGTTTCCTCCTGCTGTAATGTTGCAGTTAGTCTTTTCTCTTGGTGATGCCTCGGGGGTCTTAGCTGAGTGCCCTTCCCACTGTGTTCTGCTTCAGAAAGGTGGCAGTCCTGATTGTCACCTGGGCTCCAAGGGGTCATAAGCTCCAGAGGTTCTTTTACCAGGCTGACTATTTTGGCACCTGCTGTCCTTTGGGATAGAGGTAACTGGCCATGGGGATTGGGCATTAAAAGGTGAAGCCTTAGATGTCAGTTTACCTTTGGCTACTTTTAGCAGGATGCAAGGCCCAGGTTTGGCTTTATTGCTTATCAAATAAAAGCCATAAATTGTAATCTGATGGCCAACCTTAGAATATAAATTTTATTTTTAATGCATCAGCAGAGACAAGAAGATAAATAGAAGTTTCTTGCATTCATGGGGTTTAATAGTTGAAGTTCTACATTATTTCATCACACACATAAAGATTGAAGGTAAAGGAGTCTGTTTACTCCACTAGTAGTTGCTGACTACTAAATCTCCATTTCAAGGCTGTTGAGTCAGCATTGTACAAAGACATGTCATGCTGGTCATGAGGCCAGCATGACATCATGGAGCACGGTTACCTTTCCACCGAGGTGGGACCTGTTTATCTACTTGCATTTGCATGTTTTCGAACTGCTAGGTTGGCAGCAGCTGAGGCGAAGAAGGGACCTTGTCCTCTTGCATGGCACTTGAGTCTTAAACCTGGGCTGCCGAAGTGACAGGCCCAGCATCTTAGCTGCTGAGTCATCATGCTGCCCCCATCTCACACATTCCCCATTTCCAAATATGAATTTAATTAAAGAAAAAAATGGAAGGAAGGAAAAAATACCATGTTAGGAATCCAAGCCGAAGAAGAAATGTGTTTTTTTCTTCCTGAAGAAATGATTGCTGGAAGTCTTTTTGTCCTCTGCAGAGCTAGCGGTAGACCCTGGTGTACTCAATGATCCTTGCTTCATGTTCCTCGTGCTTTGCTCCAACTGTAGTTTGTGAACTCCGACGTTGAATATTACTTTCTTTTTGAGTGACTACATTAGTGTAGTATGCCTAAAAGCTTATGCAGAGGTTAGATCTTCATCCCAACAATTTGGGTGAAGGCAAGGAAAAGAAGCATAACCGTCTTCTTATTCTATTCAGTATTGTGTTATGGCTAGAGAAAGTTCCTTGTTTAGGGTAGTTTTGTGGTTTTACATTGTTAGCTATATGGGGAGGTGATGATCCATTAGCTAAGCTGTCCCGTTTATTGACTTCAGTGTGCTTTGAATGAGCTCATAAACATGTCTGGAAAGAAGCCTAAAGGGGAACGCCATATTACCAGGTCTTGCTTGGATGCCTTCCTGGTGACTCAGTGTAGCAGCTACTTAGAATCGATTGTCCAAATGCAAGTTTACTATTAATACATCAGTGTTTACATATTCCTAGTAAGCCAGCTTATTTAGTCTGCTTTGGTTTATTTCTTCATTTTAGTGCATCGATATTCAAGATCTGGAAGATGACAATTTTGCTCCGACTCATGTAAGTTCCTAAATAGCTTTTGAAAGATTTATTGAGAAGCTGGAAGTAGCTGCATTTAACCTACTGTAGAATAATAATATTGGCCTGTTTGAAATCTGAGATTTTGTTGCAGTATTCAAAAAGACATGTACACCTCGGGCTTATGTCTGGTTATCTGGTGCTACTTACGAATGGTGAAGTCACTACCTGTACGTTTGTGTAGGAGTGACTTGTAGGACAAGCCTCCGTTTCTTACATAGAATGACACAAAACCTGGTATTTCTTTAAATATTCACTTTCTGTTGGCTTCATTTCTAGGTATCCTTGCTTTTATTGTGGGCCGTCTCCCTCTTCCCCCTTCATGATCTGGAGTGCTTCTGATAAAATAAGGGTGTGATGCCAGCTTTTGTGATCATCCATCAAATGTTGTTCACATTCTGTTGAAGTGAGCGGAGAGTGAACAAAACTGAAGTGATTTAATCAGAGAAAAAGGGATGTTTGCTGATTTTCAATACCCCAAGTCTCAGTATTCACAAGGAAATCCCAGGTTGCTCAAATGTGGAACTCAGCACAGATAAACTCTCTGATTTTTCTCTGAGAATTTCTTGATTTCCTGAAAAATTGGCCACAGAAAAGTGGCAGTACCTCTCCCAGCTGCATCATACTGTATGTTTTGAATGTCCTTTCTAGACAGTAGAAACAATGGATTAATTGCAGCTGTGATTTGAGAACAAAAAAAAAGTCAACTTTATAGAAATATAGATTTCTATAAAGGGGAAAACTAATTGAGCCCTCCATAATGTTCAAATTGTATATCTTTGCTCCTGTAAATGAATGGCAGTTTGTTTTCTTGGTAACTCAAACTTCATTTCAGAACGTTTATTTCTTTTTTCTTTAATTGGCAGGACGGAGAAGAGAATGAGAGAGGTATGTTTTAATTTCGATAGAGTTTTGAATGTACTAACATTCTTCAGGTTGCTCCCACCCTATCCCACCCTTTGGAAATAACAAGTACCTTGGTTTACTCCTTAAAAGTCATCTCCATAGTGAGAGCCATTGCCAAGGACAGTGGCTGAACCTCTGCTCGATTGGCTTTGTTCCTCCAACGTCACTTACTTCACTGGATCCGTACATTGGGCCCCTCACAGGCCTTACTGGACAAAAGATGCTAAATTTTTTCGATTTAAGCCTTGAGGACACGGTAAGTTTTGATGTCTACGCTGCACCTTGCACTGCAGTAACCAATAGCTGCCCAATGAAAAGCAAATGCTCTACGGAATGGAATTGGAAAGCCCTTCAGACTGTGCACCATTCCCTTCTTTCATGCTCTGGTAATTGTCATACCTTCCTTTAAAGCTATAAATGAGAGTCATCTCCTCAGTGATATGCCTAAAAGCCAAACTGGATGAAACTCTCAAAAGTCCGTTGAAGAAACTCCTTTCATGAGCTCCCTTCAGGATCTTGCAGGTTGTAATCTAAAGGACATAATGGAATCATTGTGACTTCAACTAAAAGATGGCATCATTAAATGGACCCTTAACATGTGCAAGCTCAGGCTCGGCCTTTCGAAGGAGTCCCACAAGGGACGAAGCCTCTTCAGGGAAAGAAAGAGTGCCGAGAGTGAGCCCAATGGCAGGATTGAAGACGTTGACCAGCTGCCCTTTGAATGAAGACTGCCAATCCAGGGTGAACTTTGGCTGGCGTACATGAAGACATGCAGCCAGTCTTTGAAATGACAATGCAGCTGGCAGCAAGAGGCATCACAGTGGAGGTGAAGGCGCTGAGCCCTCAGAAGCGGACGGGAAGACGAAGCCCTCGATCCCTAGACATGCAGCGGCCTTGACTTCGGCTCTTGCTGCCTCCTTAAGCCACAAAGCGGAGCAGATCTGCATGCGGAAGCCCACAATGGAGGCCAGATACCTATACGGAAGAGCAGGTGTCTCCCGGATGGAATCATTGTCTGAACCCGGTTCAGAGTTGGTGTTTTTGTCTAGAAAATTTGTTTACCATGAAGAATGAATGATCCTGGGTTTATATGTTAATGCCCCCTTATGTTCTTTCCCTAACCTTCCATCGGTTCTAATAACTGGCTTTGTATTTTCTAGGTCCTCTCTTCTAGCTTATGCATATGAAAATGTTTAAACTTCTTGTTTTGCCATATTTATTCCTGTTAAATCCTCTTAGATAAAGCAGGTTCTGGTGATGGTACACAAGAAGTATCTAAAGCTCTTCGTTCAGAAGAGAGCCTAGCTGAGGCTGATCACTCGGCTCAGGAAGAGATGGAAGCTAACGTCTCTCTGAAAGAAGCTGATGATGATAACATATCGGTTACAATCCAGGCCGAAGATGCCATCACTCTGGATTTTGATGGAGATGACCTTCTGGAAACAGGTAAAAATCTGAAAATTACAGATTCAGAAGCAAGCAAGTCAAAAGATGGGCAAGATGCCATTGCACCGAGTTTGGAGAAAGAAGGCAAAGACTATGAGATGACCAAGAACCATAAAGATGGTAAGAAGGAGGACGGCGCGATGGGGGAGCCTGTCAAGAAGGAAGCCCGAGAAAGCTCGAAGAAAGCAGAATCTGGAGACAAAGACAAGGATACTTTGAAGAAAGGTCCCTCGTCTACTGGGACCTCTGGTCAAGCAATGAGGTTTGTCTTTCTATGTCAGTTCTTTAAGGTACTGCCAGCATTCAATAAGATCACTCTGCATTAAGGTGGTAGCAACAAGAAACTTATAATTAGTATCTTATGCTCCTGCCTGTAAAATATTTTGATGGCCGTAAGTTACCTGTGTGGTTTTTTTGTTTAAAAAAAAAATCAGGATCTTCGTATAAGCATTGACGAATTGACAGCATTTGATTTTTTGTTTTTTCAAATAGTCAAGTTTTAACTAGCCTTGTGATGATAATGAACAACTCTCAGTTCTGAGAAACACCAAAATGAAGCCAAGTCCCAGTCCTGAAATGTGGAGAAGATTACCATATATCCACTGAATAAAATTGTCAGAAAATCTAGATCTTCAGGCATCTTGGGGAGAATCAGTGCAAGAAGCCATGATGCGGGGAGATCACTTATCCTCCAATTGCAGTGCATTCCTGCTTTTACTCACGCACCTCATTCTTCTCTCTCTTCCCCCCCCCTTTTAATGATTGGGTTAATAGCGTAAGATTCTCAACAAGCAAGTTCTGCTTGTTCAGTCTCTGATTTGTTCCTCCTCCTAGCTTGGCCAAGGAGTCTAAAGAAAGCAAGAGCACCTCCAAAGATGACAAAGGTAATGCGCGTCTGTGTCTGCAGGAGAAGCGGGGGGCTTCTGACTTGGGAAAGGGAGCAGGGAGAATTGCTGCTAGGTCTCCTTGTGGGGGAAATGCTCCTTCAGCTGCTGCTTCCTTTCTGGCAGAAGGTTTGGCTTACTGTTTCTCATTGCCTGGTTTGAAAACTTTAGAGATTTGGTTTTGGGGTTTTTTGAGTTTGGGTGGGGTTCCTTCCTCTTGAGAGCGTAGCTGATCTCAAAGAAGCCTGGAAAAGATAGAAGGGATGGAGAATTGGGGGACGACTGGCTTCCCACTTGGGGGCTTTGGTCATGTTTTCTGTTTGGTGATGCTAAGAGAAAGTCACCTTGAGAAAGAGAAAGTCACCTTGAGAAAGAGAAAGTCACCTAGAAAACTGATTCCAAACTGTAGGAGTTTCTTTTCTGGTGCTGAAATTAGTTTCTGTAAAGCACTGGGGTCACCAACCTTTGCAACTTTAAGTCTGAAGGACTTCAGCTCCCAGACTTCTCCAGCCAGCAAAGCTGGGAGCTGAAGGCCTTCAGACTTAAAGTTGCAAAGGTTGGAGACCCCTGCTCTAAAGCACTGG
This sequence comes from Tropidonophis doriae, assembly GCA_026931265.2. NCBI lineage: Eukaryota > Metazoa > Chordata > Lepidosauria > Squamata > Natricidae > Tropidonophis > Tropidonophis doriae. The sequence goes on from JAPKID020001243.1 coordinate 6,492, forward strand.
GGACCAGGATTTTCCTGCTGAACATGATGGATTTTCTGCCTGATAATGCAGTTAAAAGCTCGTGGCGCATTTTTGCTCTCGTATTTCCACAGTAAGAGGAATTTACGGAATGCAAGCAGCTAAGATAATATTAATGGTTAATATTTATGATTTTAAAAGGACATTTGGTATAGAATTTTTTCTTGAAGAGAGTGAAGGTGTTCTTTGTCGAGGCAAGAAAAATAATGCTTTGATTATAAAAAGTTAATGAAAATTTTAAATGTTGTAAATTAAATTCTTTTCCAATTATATAAATGGTTTATATGGACAATTAAATGATTTGGCATATATCCTACGAGACTGAGCTCAGCCAGTTCATAATTACAACTTACTTTGAAAAGATAAGGCTATATAACAAAATAAAAGGTACCCGGGTCTTTTAAAAAAGTGGGAAGCAGCCAATTCTTCAAGCAATATAGGAGAGGGAAGAAGAAACTGCAGGTGGCAAAAAGCAGTCATGTCACAATGTAGGGCAGCGGTCCATCCCCAACCTTTCTAGCTCTGGACCAGCCCGGGGGGGGGGGGGGATGGAATGTGTTGGGTGTGCGCGCATGCTGCTTGAGCAAATGCACCTTTGCTCGCCCTCCACTTATGCAGCCCAGTTCCCAATGGCTACGGCTCAAGGATTGGGGAGCCAATATCTTGCACTTCTAGCTGGCTTCGCTGTCACTAGCTTCGCAAAGCCACAAAGTAGAATTGCCAGAGACCCAAAATACCGTATGGTGTACTGGCAGGCTAGAGAATTTGCCCTCTGCCTCTTCTCAGTGACAGTGGCTCTCGACCATCTTGCTTGCAGTCGAGCTGTGCGAAGGTGGCAGGGGAGCATTTTCCCCCATGTTTTTCCTTTAAAAAAAAGCCTTACGCGGGTGATGGTTGTCTGAGGTCTGATACATCTGCTGTAGGTTGGAACTAATCCCAAAATCTACAGTCTCATCCCTTGTTCTCTTTACACATTGCTTCTTATCAGAAGAAAACAGTTTTTGCTTCCCTTTACTACATTGGTGATATTTGTGCCAGTTGACTTGGAAACATTTTTCTGCCAAATTTCACTGTAGGAAGTGCCAGCAGCGGGAGCAGCTCCACTAAGAACTTATGGGTCAGTGGATTGTCCTCCAACACTAAAGCTGCTGATCTGAAAAACCTCTTTGGCAAGTATGGCAAGGTATGGCTCGGCTGGAGAGGGCCGACTAATGACTTTGGGGTGGCCATCCAGGGTTGCGCCAGACAGCTGCGTAAACAAAAGGAAAATGTTTCCTTGAGCTATATTAACAATGTGCAGTGCAATGCGCTATGGTGCACTCCTAGGTTCCTATAACTAGTGTGATCAGCAACCCAGCCCTTGTGAGAAGAGGGGATTATTCTATATTTGCCCAGGAGAATGAACAGGGTGAAAGATGTGAGACCATGAATGGAATTGGTTTTTTGGCCAAGGAGGCGTTTGGATGGGCATTTCCCATGTCCTTTTTGACGACCCATCGCTCTGGGGAAAGGGGGGGGTGTATTTATATTTTGAAATATGCTAGGAAATGATGTTGCTCTTCCCTCCTGTGGGCTGTCAGGTTTTCTTGGTTAAAGAAGGAGGGGCAGTCAAGACTTAGGAAAGTAGTGACTGGAGTTTAAAATGCCATATGACTTAATAATTATGACTTCTAAGATGAAGCACATACTTTGTATTGCAAAAAGGGCAGCTTCCTGGGGTTCTCTGTGTCTGGGGTGCTTAAGCACTTGAGGGCACAGCACGCGCTAGGAGAACTAAGTGTAAGAGAAAGAGCGGAGGTTTGCGCAACTACACTCCGGTAGTAACGCTGTGGCTCCTGAGTAGCCAAGAGGCTGAGATGGTGGCCCTCTCCATCTGGCCAGGCCACCCTGCCTAGTGCTTTTGGCTCACCTAAGCAAGCAGGCTGCTTGCCGTGGGTTCCTGGGGAAGTGGTCCCTTTTAATGGTTTTCCTGCCCTTAAAACTCTTTTCTCTTTTGGTAGCATTCCTTCAAAAGGGGCCCAGGAAAGGTGAACACAAAAGATAGAAGTGGCGCTAGAGCCCCCAAGGAGGACCGGTTTCTCCCAAATGGAGGCAGGCTGCTAAAGCCTCGGAGGGTTCAGTTGCGGAGCCAGAGTAGCAAGACGATACCTTAATGTCAAAATGCACTTCATGGTTGTTCTTGGCTTTTGTAGGTCCTTGCTGCAAAGGTGGTCACCAGTGCTCGAAGCCCTGGGGCAAAGTGCTACGGCATCGTGACCATGTCCTCGAGCACCGAAGTGGCAAGGTGCATTGCCCATCTTCACCGCACGGAGCTCCATGGGCAGCAGATTTCCGTTGAGAAAGTAGGTGGGATGACGCACGGCCAGAGTCTCAAGAGCAAGGAGGGGGAGGAGAGGAGAGAAGGTGGCGCCACCAGTTTGATTTTAACAGCAGCCTCTATGTTTCATTCAAGAAACCTTGGGCTGCCTAGCCAGTTCTCAAGCAGAAAGCCTGCAGAATTGAGGGAAAGGATTCCTGTCAACGACCTGGTTTGAAAAGAAGCCTAGAGATGGCCAGATTTCAGAAGTGGGCTAGGCAGGCGATTAGCGGCTCAGAATCTTATGCAAAAGTTGCAGTGGAGAAGCTCCGTTGTGGAGAATGGACCCCCTAGAGTATGTCAGGACCCCCTTTGGAGCCTGGTGGGGAGGCTGCTCTTCCCACCATTCTCTTAACAGGAGGGAAGAGCCCCTGTTGGTCAAGTGATGGCGGGAGCAGTCGAGTGCAGTGCAGAAGGATTCTTTGGGATTGGTGTTTAAGACAATGCTTCCTTTTATTCATAAAAGTCCATGCATATGAATGTTTGTGTGTATATAATACATATCTCTACAGGTCAAAGGTGATCCTTCCAAAAAAGAACTGAAGAAAGAAAGTGATGAGAAATCTGGCTCTGGCAGGAACCCTGGAGAAAAGAAGACTACATCAAGTGACAAAAGCAGCAAGTAAGGGCTCGGCACATCCCCAAATTTGTTGCCTGTCTAAAGTTTGCAAAGAGCTAGTTGTTCAGCACATCAAAGGTTTGGAAGCTCTGTGGAACATATATCTCTTCCACCACCACCCCAAACACACACACCAGCATTGACTGGTTTCAGAAACCTGCCTTAAAGAGAATACATCACTTAGTCATATCTAACGGATTCGCCTCCCTTCAGATAAACTGAATTTTTCTGGAAGCAAGTTCTTCACTGTTTATGTTTTTACTCCTATTTGTTAACAGAACTCCCTCCAAAAAGGAGGACAAGAAAGCTGATAAATCTGAGAAGAAAGAGAACAAGGATTTGAGGAAGCCCGATGGGAAGGATGAGAAGAGTGATAGTGGATCCGGCTGCACCAGCCAAGACCCTGCTAAGACCCCTGAGGACAGGAAGCGACTGAGTACGTCCAGGGACTTCCTTACCTAGGAGGCTGGGGGGTGGGGCGGCAATGGTCCTTAGTCCAAGGGTCAGCGGTCACATTATTCTCACTGTTATGTGGTGACAGACTGCCCTGAACTGCAGGGAGGGGGGATGAGGGGGATGCTTGGGGAATGGAAAGTAGAGAATGTACCTCCTCAAACCCCAAAGTCACCCAGCTGGAAGTAGGAGGGGCCTGCATGCTAAGCTGCACTTGGGCTGATCTTTATTAAAACATCTTGCGTGGATTTGATCAGTTACATGGGGTGGGAAGCAAGGGACAGTTGTGGGGGGAGTAGAACCTGGAGATTTGGGCACACAATTCTGAACTCTGGCTACGTGCTAGTAATAAAACCATACCTTTCTCAACAAATGGAGCCAAGGATCATCTCTAGAGGTTTAGATTTAGTGGCTAGTCTGACACCAAGTCTTACTCAGATTGACTACTATTCTTGGCAAATTGCTCCAGGTGTATTGTACTGGCCTCTCCCTCCAGTTTGGTCCAAAGACCCACTGTTTTGGTCCCTGCTTCTAAGAATACATTCAGCATGGCTGGAAGGCATCAAGTTGTGTTTCTGTGGGCAAGGTTGCAGATCCATCTGGGATTTTTTCTTCCTTTGTTAAATGTGTCTCTTTTTCTGCTAAAGGTGTAAAAAGTCCAAGTCATATGGTCATTTTAGACCAAACTAAAGGAGATCAGATTCACCCGAGAACCATAAGAAGAGGAAGATTCGACAAGGTACGTAAAAATGCAAGCATCGGCAGGTGAGAATGAAGAGAATAGCTGCTACTTTCTAAACCTGTTGGTGGAGGTAGCAAGATTTGCAAATATATCTAAAAGCAGAGTTCTGAGATTAGTTTGAAGAGCTGGAAGGCAGAGATGGTCAGATGAGCTGCCGAAGACTTCTCCACCCACCAAGGGGCAGGCTCACCAATGACTTCTCCAGCAGCTGGACAGCACGACCCCTAGTGCTGATGTGGAGACCCAAAACATTTCTTCTCATAAAATGCTCTTAGTGGCTAACTAGTTTTCCTTTCTGAAATTAGAGAGTGTGTGTGAGAAATATTCTTTTTTCAACTACCTTAAGTGTGAAACTTCACAAAATGGATATTTTTAGCTGTGTTTTAGAATTGTTCCAAGCCCTCAACTCAGTGCTTTGTCCTCAGGAGGCATCCTGAGTATTTGAGGGTGTTTGAAAGATTTTGCATTTGAATGAGCAGCTTTGCCCAACGTCAGGCTTTGCTGTTAGGATAGTTCAAAATCAAACCTTTTGCACATCTGAACTTCTAATGCACTAGTCCATATTAAGCATTCGAAAAAAGGGCTCAGTGGCTAAGAGGTTCAGTGGCACTGAACTTGTTGATCAGAAAGGTTGGCAGTTTGAATCCCTAGCACCGTCTAACGGAGTGATATCACGACTTCTGCCAACCTAACAGTTCGAAAGCAAGTAAAAAGTGCAGATAGAAAAATAGGAACCACCTTTGGTGGGAAGGAAACAACATTCCATGCGCCTTCGGCAGTGTTGAGTCATGCCAGCCACATGACCACGGAGACGTCATTGGACAGTGCTGGCTCTTCGGCTTTGAAAGGGAGATTTCAAAATTGGGAATGACTAGCACACATGTGCGAGGGGAACCTTTACCTTTAAGGATTTCAACAACTGTTGCTAAATCTGCATTTGTGCAACTTGTCTCCAGCCGCCAATGTTAAGGAACAAAGACCGTTTTCTTCACGATAAAATGAAGTTCAGAGACTACCGAGGCAGAAAGGACATTTTGCCTTTTGAGAAAATGAAGGAGCAACGCATGAGGGAACACATTGCGCGATTGGAACGAATACGGCGTGCTGTGGAGCTCAGAAGGTAGGCTCTGAAGTGGCTTTTCCTGACAAGGAGAGATGAGCAGTTACCTGAGGCCAGAAAAAGAGAGAGCTTGGTTCCAAACCATCTTGTGCCCCAGGGAAGGGCTGGGCAACCTCCTTTTCCATTCAGGTGCACCCTCACCTGGGACATCTGAGGGAGTAGGGACCTGATACACTGGAGGCAAGCATGTCTTGGAGACTCCCCTTCTGGGCTGTCCACAGCTGGGGTGGGGTTGGAAGTAGGAAGGTGGCAGGAGGTTTCTAAAGGCATCCTATAGAATTATCCACCTGCCAACAGGCACCGAACTATTCTTTAGTATTACATGTAATATTGATCAGGATTTCTTTATTGTTGTTTCTCCTGTGCTTTTAAATATTTGGCCGTGCCTTGTGGGTACCCAGGAGAAGAGTTGGAAACTGAAGCCTCTTCTTCTCTTGCTGTTCTGTTAATCTGGAGCGACATCTCTGCGACATCTCCTTTGCAGGCGAAGGGAAATGGCAGAACGTGAGAGGCGGGAGCGCGAGCGAATCCGACTGCTGCGGGAGCGTGAAGAGAGGGAGCGGCTGCAGAGGGAGCGGGAACGACTGGAAATAGAGCGGCAGAAGTTGGAACGGGAAAGGATGGAGCGGGAGCGCCTGGAACGGGAACGCATTCGGATTGAGCAGGTGCGCTTGGAGCTCCCCGTTTATCTTGCTTCTCTCCAGGGCTCCTCTGATTGCGGAGCAATGTGTACGTTTCAAACTCCAAACGTCTGCGAGGTGTTTGAACCTCAGGGCAAAATGGCTGTTGTGTCGTTCAGACTTTATTGGAAATGTGCCAGCTCAGTTTGGATGTTTAGGAAGTGTCTGAACCCAAAACGAAGCTTTAGAAGAAGTAATGTGGGAGCTGCGCATCTGCCGTGCCAACTAATGAACCTTTTGCTCTCAGTGCAGATGAGCCCTCAGAAACAGTATTATCAGTTGTCCTTGCTATGGGTTTTGGAAATGACTTCTGTGCTAGTCTTGCTGCAATATATTGGATAAAATGTTGACATTACTCGCCCCGGCCCCAAATTCAGCGCAGACCGTGCAGTTCGGGAAGCTGCAGAGCCGGGGCCTCCTCTTCAACAAGCGTTTCTATCCTGCTTAGGAGCGACGTAAGGAGGCAGAACGGATCGCCCACGAGAGAGAAGAGCTCCGCCGCCAGCAGCAGCAGCTTCGCTACGAGCAAGAGAAAAGGAATGCCCTCAAGCGGCCTCACGATGTGGATCACCGGTGAGTGGGTGCCTGCCACAGGAGGCCTCCTTCCTCAGCAAGTCTGGCCAGCGCCAGCAGCCCACTTGGGCATCCCGTGGGTGTGGTTCATGTGGCTAGCCAAGCCCCACGTGGTTGGGCAGCTGTTTGGGGTGGCACGGGCTGTGCCCGAGAGCTGAGGCATTTCTTCCCTTTTAGAAGAGACGAGACCTACTGGAACGAAAGCAAGAAGATGACTTTGGACACAGATGCCCGCTTCGGCCATGGCTCTGACTATAACCGGCAGCAGAACCGCTTTACTGACTTCGACCACCGGGAGCGGGGCCGATACCCCGAGGGCTCGGCAGTGCAGCCCTCATCCTTTGAGAGGTGGGTGCAGAGGAAGCTCTGGGGGTTTGGAAGGCCAAATGACCTTCAGTACGAGAGGGCAGAGAACGGACGCCTCCGTGGCTTCATTGCACTTTGGCGAAGGATCTTCCGAAAAATAGGATCTTAAAACCAGGGAAGTAGAGAGCAAACGTCCTAAGGATAGCCAGGGTTATAATGGCAAAGCCTTGGTGAACGTCTTTCTTACCATCAGATTACTTATCACCTGGATATTATTTTGTAAGAATTATTTTACAATGTATTATTATATTTGAATAAATATGCTGGTAAAATAATTGACTAAAAATTCCCTTGCAATATATCCCTTGAATCCCCTTTCGCAGGGAATTGTGTATGACTTGCTACATAGCAATTGTGCAAAATGGAGCACCAGCCTCAGGCTTGTTACGAAGAGCCAGCTTTTGTGTAACCCTGAGTATTTCTATTGGAGGCCCAGCCTTGTCTTGCTCTTCTGTGCCAGTGGCGTGGCTTTGCCAGTCTGCCTGTGCCTGACTTGCCAGACTCCTCCAAGTTTCCGCCTTTGCTGGGCCATTCCCCGAGGCTGACCAAGGGCACATTTCATTGAACCCAGGAAGACGTACTTTGCTTTTCTCATCAGGCGCGAACGATTTGTCAACCCTAGTGAGGGCAAAAAGACTCGTCCGACTGGAAGAAGGGAGGAGCCTGCATTTGAGAGGTACCCCAAGAACTTTGATTCGAGAAGAAACGAAGCCCCTCAGCCTCGCAACGAGCTCCGAGACAGCGACCGGAGAGAAGTGAGGGGAGACCACGATGAGAGGAGGACTGTGATCATTCAGGAGAGGCCCAAGATCCCTCATGGCCGGCACCCACGGGAGTCCGGCCCCAACCCCTCCCGGCAAAGCTCTTGGAAGGGGGAAGGAGGCATGAACCCCGACAAACGGGATGCCAGGTGAGAGATGGCTGGCCGAGGGCCCTGAAGGAGGCCGTTCCCTCCATGTGACTGAAGTCGGGCTGGGCGCTGGGCTGAGGGGGGCTTTGCTTGGGCTATTCTGGCACAGCCTCCTTCCACAGCTGGGCCCAAGGACCTCCGTGGAGCAGGCCGAGGGACCATTGCCTTCGGTTCAGCCTTCTTGGAGGCAGCTTAGAGTGCCAGGTTGACAACACCTTGTTTCCCCAGAGAAAGGACGGAAAGATCCGGCCGAGAGGTCTCTGGACATGCCGTGAGGGGGGCCCCCGCAGGCAGCCGCAGCAGCACATCTGGCTATGGAAGCAGAGAGACGGAGCGGAGCGTGATCGAGCGGGGCAGTGGCGGACAGGTGAGCCTCGGAATGGGCTGGCAGTGAGCAGGGCCTCGGCCGTGTTCCTCCCGCACAGGGAGGCCGCTTGAGCAGAGGTCTGGAAGCCCTCCCCTTGATTTAGGCTGCTTTTTTAGCCCTCTGAGCGATCGCTGCGGCCATAGGGAATGGCTAAACTCCTCCATACAATTAACACCGTCCAAGAATTGCACTCGGATGACTATTTCCTGAAACCAATCTTGAGTGTCTGCAGAAGCACCTTCAAGGCTTCGTTTCTCCCATGTCTCTGGCAGTGAAGGCCCCACTCAGTGCCGACCCTTTCAGCCACAAAGCAGCCCTGAGAGACGCTGCAAAGTGTTCAGACCTCCCCTAATCACCCCTAATCTCTGAGGCCATCTGGCTCTCTTCCAGGCTTCCTCTTCCAGGGTTAGATCTGTCCCCCTGCTGCAAAAGGCCTGAGGTTGTTCTGGTCTTAGATTAACCTTCTTTCCTTCCTTCCTTCCTTCCTTCCTTCCTTCCTTCCTTCCTTCCTTCCTTCCTTCCTTCCTTCCTTCCTT
>JAPKID020001244.1:0-15229 GCA_026931265.2 Tropidonophis doriae
AACCTGTTTTTTAAACTGTAAAATTAGGGGGTCGTCTTATACGCCCGGTCGTCTTATACGCCGGAAAATACGGTACTGGTTGCTGCAATTTGACCACTTTAGTCTAATAGTTAAGGTACCATACTAGAAACTAGGAGACAAGTTCAAGTCCATCTTGGCCATGAAAGGCAACTGGGTGACTTTGAGTCAGTCACTCTCTCTCACACAATTCACCTCACAGGGATATTGTTGTGGGACAATAGGAAGAGGAAAATGTTTTGGATATGTTCACTACCTTGAGTTATGTGTAAAAATAAAGGTGTGATACAAATAAAAGAATAAAAGAAGAAAAAAATAAATAAATAAATAAATAAATAAATAAATAAATAACTCATCAGCTACTATACAAGGGTTGCTCAGCAATTAAGTGATCCACTTCTATTTGCAACTCCTATTGGTATTTCTTGTTGCCTTTTCAGTAGAAATACATGTTGACTATAGTCATAACACAGTCATAACATTCTCATGCCTATCACATGTCTAGCATCAAAATGACAATCCTTATCTACTTTTCCAGTTCTAATGTGATGTGTGACTCTCTATAAAATATAAGATTATCAAGCTGTGAGTTTGTGTAAACAACTGCTTAGTATTTAAGGTGTCTGCTTCACCTGTTTTGCATTCAACGCACTGTGCAAATAAATTATACTTGTCATAGTATAAAGCTGATCCTTGGCTGGATGACAACAACAACAAAATTTTAATGACTCACAGCGTAGTTTAAAATATGCCAACCCTCTGGGTATATAGTAACATCTTAAATAATCTGATTATTGTAAGTGCTGAATCTAACCAAATATACATAACAGGCCATTATTGAAACTAACTAAATGTTATCAGCCATATTTATCAGCTATTAACTTTTCACTTGAAAAAAGGTCTATGTTAAAAAAGATTTGATGTTTATCAAAATTCCTCACTTTTTAAATTTGTTATTTTTCTACTGTTTTCATCTATTTTATATATTGTATTTTAACTATTGATTACGAGTAACTTCAGTATTTGCAATAATGGGAAGTTATTTCAAAATTTATGAAATAAATACAAGAAAGAAAATATGGTGTCACCTCCAATCTATAAGTAAAAACTTCTTCAAGTCCTGGCATTGGCTTGCATAAGTCCATATAATTATTGTAACAATGCAGAAGTGGTTTGCCTTTTTCTCTGTCCCCCCTCCCAACTTCTAATTGTAGTTACTAGTCCTGGGACCTCATTGTGATTCGGTACCAACCAAATCTGACCCTAATTCAGTTTCTTGGATCTAACCAAATTTAGCTAGGTGCAGACACCTGATGGCACATCATATTTAACAGCTGATAGAATTAATAGGTGGCTTAGCAGTCTCCACTGTAGCTGATGAGAGAGGCTAAAGGCAGTTCTACATTTCAATTACTTCCTGAGGCCTTTAAAGTAATTTGAAACTGATCAGTGACCATCTTCACTTGTGACAATCTTGAAATAATATCATCAACTAATCCACATTCCTTCCACTCAGTATATAATGTAGCATTAAATCAGAATTACAAAAATAGACCCCCAATCTATTCAGCTGTCAAAGCCAGCAAGTCTTCTGAAAATGCACATATGCACATTTTTTTTATAGTAACACAAAACTCTTGTTCAAAGGTTTTTTAGGCTATGGTGCATATAGCTGGGCATATCCTCCACCTAGCAAACATCACTGGATACAGTTTCTTCACTATACTATTAGCAGGACTGACTCTTTGTTTTCGCTACTTGAGTCATAAGCTTCACATTGTGTAGCTAGTGTCACAGTGGGGACAGTAAAGATGTTGATATAATATTCCATTGACTCCATTATTTAATTGAACACTGGAAATTTCCCATTAGCCTTTTTGACACAATTACATGTAGTGAATTGTATTATTACTGTCAAGTCCGGAAATGATAAGCTCATACGGAAATAGCATAACTGATAAACAGTTGAGTGCTTTTAAGCAGCATCAGGAATTATTGCTCATAAAATTTCCTTGCAGAAGTTCAAAGAGAACCAAAAGAGAAGTTCAAAGTAGAAAAGTTGTAAAAAGGTCAACAGAATAGGATGTAAAAAGGAAGAAATGTAAAATAACCAAACAAAAAAAAACTTGACAAAATATGAAAATAACGAGGCACATACATAGCAATTAAGTTTCTTCTGTTTTTATGGGAGAGTTGAGAAACTGAGGCCAGTGACAACTAACGAAGTCCCAAGCTATCTTTATTAATAACATAATAGGTAGGTTTTCTTTAAAAACTAATGCATTTTGCAAATTTGTCTCTTTTTCTTTTACTTTAAGGCAATATATCAACTTAAAAAGCACCAGACAATCTAAGGGAGATGGTTGGTTAAGAAATATTAAACAAACAAACAAACAATACCAACTAACTGATCAAAGTGAATTACTATACTTTTCCAAAATAGTACAAGTTTGTTTGTCCAGTATAGTTTGGGAAGCACTCAGGGTAATGCACCAAAGCCTAGCAAAGTAGTCAGTTTTAGAATTGTCCCTAGCAAGACTACAGTAATTTTCCCCTTCACAGAGTAGCCTTAGAAGGACACTTACCACATTGAGATGTAATCAAACAAGGTACCACCATCCATAGTTCTAACAGAGTGGGGAAAAGTCCTGAGAACCATAACAATGATAAAACAGGCCTTCTGTCAAATGAGCCTTAAGAGGGAAAAAGACAATGTTGTTTCTGGGACACAAAATAAGGTATATGTAAGAAACTGTGCAAGATTTTCACCATCACATGTACAAAATCACTGAAAAAATAACTTTATGATCAGTTCTCAAACTTGGTCATTTGATCACCATTTGAGTGCTTCAAAATCAGCATATATTTTTGACTGTTCAGCGTCATACTCACAAATGATTACCCTTTCCAATTACAGCTCGCTTCACAACAGCCTTCTTACAAGCATAGTCAATGAAGAAGCTGGCAATGAAATCTCAAATTGAGATCATATGAAGTCTCACTTCAGAATTGTGGGTAATTCACTTAACAACCACAAGAGAACTGACAACAATGTCACTTAGCAACTGAGTTGCTAGTCCCAATAGTGGTTGTTAAGCAAGAACTATCTGTAATATTTTGATAAACAATTGAACTTGTTTATTTACAATGGTTTGCTTGGCTACTCAATATCTTTCAATTTTATTCTGTTAATAAATGAATGTGATAACTCCAGTGGCATTATATCTCACATACTTCATTGTAACTAAAATATATTTTGTGAGCAATTCTAGCAGCTCTTTTGATTGAATTTCAATGATTTGATTATTAATCAACAGAAATGGTTATATTAAAATTTATAATGAAATTTGCATGCAATTTGCATCTTTGGAATGATGCTTATTTAAAAATTGGAGATTGAAAGAAAATTGTGCACATCTCTCCTTTAAAAGACACTGTTTCAAAACTAGAAACCTAGGATTGCTTTTCTGATTACTGACCTATGAACTTATTGAACAATGTTTATGTATTTCTTTAACTAGATTAGTCAGCATGATTTCAAATATCACCAAGCATTCTGTGATATATTTGTGTCTGCTTTCTGACTCATGCCAGAAAATCAATTAGTTTGGAACAAATATTTAACATTATCACTTATTACTTTAGCTTTATTTTGATTTATTGCCTAGATGAGAGCTTTACAAAAAGCAAGTAGAACTTTCTCATTATCCAAACAATAGTCTTCAGATTTTATTCTAAATATTTGTTTCTCAATGGTTTGGGCAGAAATGTTTTTCTTCTTTGTCACAATCTAGTATATGTTTATTTTTTTGTGTGTAATAAAACATAATAAAGGGGAAAAACCTGTTAGTGAAAAAGGAAAGGAAAGAGGGAAAAAATTCAACAATTGAACTATTTTATTTATTTATTTATTTTATTTCATTTGTCAAACCTGTATGAGATAACAGGTATAAGTATAAACATTGACATGAGCATATAAAGTACCTTGTTTGGGAGTACCTAGTACCTTGTTTGGGAGTATCCCAAAACTCTCAAGTTGCTGTTAATGGATTAGTGATAGTTGGGGCTAGAAAGACCTTTGCAACTTATGTGCAAGGATAGGAGGATTGTATCCACCTACAGTCACCTATACCTTAGTCTTTTTGTGATGTGACTATTGCAATGTGCTATACATGGGGCTGCCCTTGAAGACTACTTGAAAACTGCAACTCGCTCTGCCCATGTTAGCACCTCTGTACCATGAGCTGCAATGATTACCAATATGCCTCCAAAATGTTAGATTGGTGCCAATACTTTTTAATTACAATTCAAGGGGCTGGCATTGATATACGCATAAAGCCCTACATGGCTTGGGTCTAGTTTACTTTTGGGATCATGTCCAACAAATAGAATCGTTAGGTTTGTGCAATTCAGAAGATTTCCTGCAAATCACTTTTCCCTGGAAAATTGGTGAGTGGAGCTTGATAGCAGTCCTATCTCTCTAGAAACATGCCTGTTGAAATTAGCACGGTCATCACTTTATTAACATTTCAAAAAGTATTGACGACTTGGGTAGCCTGGTGAGCTTTTAGTAGTTGTAGTGTTTTATGGAATAGGGCTGTTTTCTAATTATCATTTTAAATGTTTTTTTTTGCTTAGGTTTACTTAACCCTGCCTAAGCAGGAGACCCTACATCTGCCTCTACCTAGGATTGAACTCACAACCTCCTGATTGGGAGGCAAGAACTCCACCTCTAGCCCACAGCAGCAGGTACCTAATCAGATCTGATTTCTCTGCTTAGCTAATTATTTGAATGGTCTTAGATAACTTGCTCATTCAGGGAATAATTTCAATGTTTTTCAGTCCTAGATACGCTTTTACATATCTTTTGTACTGGGGCTTCTCTATTGTTTGCTAATTGTAAGTAATTATTAATATAATGATGTCTCTTGATATGTAGATACATTATGGCCATAGAATTCAAAAGAACAGTTTTGACCATTATGCCCAATGCCCTGTTTAGTGCTGGAAATCATATTAAAAAAATCAGTGACACGTGGCCATCCAGTCTGTTCTTCAACACACCCAGCCAAACAAAGTCATCTGCCTTCTTCTTTATTATTCTACAATTATACCCATTTCCTTGTATTTAAGTACAATGACCATAAAGATTATACTTATTAGAATAAAAGCATGTAAAAGGAGTCATCCAGGTCATGATTGTACCAAAGGTGCTTTATCAGGAGGGATGAACACCCTTTGAATGATGTGGGAGTAGGAAAGGATTTCCAGCATGGGAAATCCAGGGGAGGGTTCTGGCTGCTACTACTGCCAGTTCACTCAGGGACTCACTTCACATGCACATGTGTGGCACACGCAATGCGTGCATGCACAGTACTAAAAAATTCTTATTTTTGTAATTTTTTTACATTTTTGGATAGAAACAGACAACACATAACACATAAAACCTTCTTCAATCACATATAGCATGTTGTTTGGTTGCAAAGGTTTTGTGCATTATTTCCATAGTCCTCACTTTCAATTGAATATAAAATCACAGATTATCAATCCAGTATATATGTATACATTCTTACCCTTGTGCATCATTTATTTGAGTATAACTATTATTCCTACTATTATTTTAGTACTAAAACATTCTTCTGCACATGCACAGAAGCAAAAAACAAGATGGCAGCACCATGGAGAACCGGTTTGGAGACGTGGCAGGCTGAGTTACTACCTATTCGGCCGAACCAGTCTAAACCAGTAGGAATCCACCTCTGATTTCTGGAAGAAAATTGCAGACTACAGGAACAAGGACCAATACCCTGAGGACACAGATAAACCTCCAAGTGCTTCAATGACCTTCTAAAGGGAGGAGATTACCAGCTATCTGCAAGGAATATAAGTCCTTCCATTCCCCACTATCTTGTCAGAGTTGAAGAAGCTTCTTGGATGAGAAGTGAAATGTGTTCAAAAGAAAAAAACAAGAAAGTCCACCTGAAAGTTCTCCTGAAAAAGCATCTTTGAGTCACAATTAGGATACAGAATAATGATTTTATAATTTTAAAAGATTCATTCTGCATATTATGAAAATATATTTTAATTGAGCAGCTCAATAGTAATCCACTTACAGAAGGAGGCATGTGACAACATTTTGCATATTTTGCATTTGTACTTAATAGGATTGGGAATGCGCATTAGCAATGTTAGTCAATTTTCCATTTTCTATTTACTGGGGAGTAATATTACTAATCTAGGAGCTTTCTCTTTCAATTGCTATTTGAACTACAACAATCATTTATTCACAAATATAATTGATATTTTAAAGGTGCCTGGTGGAATTAAATTGGAAAAACTGGATGACTTTCAATTATGTAGACCAATGATATTAAAGAAGCCATAAGGTAAATTAAGAGTAAGAGTAAAACTGTGGACTTCAGCTGCTTCACTGATTTTTATAGCAATTGTAAATGATAATATGAAAACTTATAGAGCAAGGCAAATTAAGAAGTTACTAGGGAAAACGACAATTGACAAAGGCCTTTTCCCTTGAAGGTGCATTTAGAAGCCTAATGTTTTCTCAGAGGAAGATTAAGAGGAGGGGTGTAACTGCCCACAAAATAAATTTCAAAATGTTATTTCTTTCAAATTACACAAAAATGGTATGATTTTGGAAGCATAAATAATAGGGCTTCCCTGATAATAATGTACAGGGCTACTCTTTATAAACTTTCCATGATAATGAAAAGAAAACCATCATGCTGTGCCGGCCAAGTAGGCATGATGTAGGTCCTGTCAGCCAGTGCATTAGTGCAGGCGGGACCAAGGAGGAGGGCCTTCTCTGCTTTTCCTCCTGCCTCTGGAACATCTTGTCTCCCCATATGAGGTTGACCCCAACCCTCCTGTCTTTTTGTAAGGGCCTAAAGACCTGGATGTGCTTATCGCCTTCAGGCCCCAGTAGGGGATCCATGCAATGGAGGTTGTTGATTGAGTAATTATAGATAATTACAGGCTTTGCCTAGAATAAACTTGCAATAAAAGCAGAAATACAAGGAGAAATAAAAGATATGGCTTCAGTCTACCAAGTTCCAAGAATAAGAAAAGGTATTTAACAATTTAAAAACATGAACTGAACAACTTGGGCAGAAAGTTTTCAGAAAGGGAATTATGATGATTGCTGTTGTTTTGGTAATTCTCAAAAATTGATTTGATGATATATTTGATGATGGTATATCCTAGAGTCTCCAGGCACACCAATACATCTCAAATTAAATTACCTGACAAGCATAATATTTGAACTGAAATGTCTGCCTTGGGCACAAAGCCAGATGTATGACCTCTTCTGTCATCCCTAGTGAACATAGAGCAGTCATTCACTCTCAACCCTAGAAAATAGGTAATGGCAAATTACTTCAGAAAACTTGCCAAGAAAACTACAGGAACTAGTCCTATTGCCAACACTGACTTGAAGGCATGCACGTATAGAAAGTAAGAATATGTGAATAGTGATTACTTAGTAGTATGAACTAAGTTTTCATCTATGTAGAGCCGTTGTCTGCTTTATGTACTATGCATTGTGCCAGTATATATGAATTAGGAAGACTGAAGGCAATTTTCAAGTTTGATTGTGGGTGGGGAACTTTGTAATTTGACTTCTCTCGGATAATTTCATGGTGAGACAAATTAGTCTATAAAAATGAATAAACTGTGTCTTCAGTAACTGTCAGGTTCTTTTTTTAAAAAAACCCAAACCTTCGTTTTAATGGACATTTTTAGTTTAACACTGTTGTTATCAGCTCTGGCATGCCCATAGGCCCGGAGCTGCCATTCGGGGGTGAAGCTGTGGGAGCTGCCATGAATCATACTTACCAGCTGGGGATCTCCCTCCACTACATGGAATCCAGCTGAAAATTTTCCATAACTGATAACTGGCTGAGAACAAGCCATGACTGATTGCTGGGTGGTTTTCAGTCTGAGTCATGAGGTGATGGGTGTGTGTGTGTGCATGGGGGTGGGATTTAGCCTAAATACCAATTAAAGTATAAAAGGTGGTAGGGAGTACCGGATGTCAGCTCTGCCCATTTATTCACTGCCTTAGTGCTTTGTTGGTCAGTTCTTGCTGAAGTAAGATAAACTGCATTTTCAAACCATCTCTCTGTTTGGCTGTTTTCCTTAAGCTTTTGGAACCTGACAGTTTTCTCAGAGCTCACACCAGAGCTCACACCATGGCTGAAGATATGCTTGGGTTGGAGGTTGTGGACTTGGAGGAGTCTGCCATGGCAACTGATACAACTGTGCTGAAGGCTATGTCAGAGTCAGCAGGTGAGGCACCATTGGATGTAAGGCCTAAGGACTACTCGGTGGCATGGAAGCCTACAGCAGAACCTCTAGAGGCGACGTGGGGCAGGTCCATGCAGGAATGATAGGGGATTGGTGTCTGGCATTGCCAGTGGTACAGGACCACAGAGGCCTTCCACGCCATGCTCCTCTGCTCACCCCTTCTGGAACCATTTCGCCCAATGGCATGAAAGGTGTATATCAGATGACGATTGGAATACTCCACTGTGGTGGGCAGCCAAACTGTAGAGGTGCGTAGGAAATGTTTAGGGCAGTGGGCTTCCAAAATAATGGATGTAGCAGTGGTTAGAGAAATATTGCGGCCGAGTCCCTGAAACATGGATCCCGACAGGCAGGGGGAGTCATTGGACAGTCCAGGGTAACTGATCCACAATGGTATACTGCCCAAAGGCTACTCGAAGCTGCCTGGGATACCTGTAGGAAGTGAGAGGCAGGAGAGAGCTATGGTCCCCACACTCTCCTAACCCAGAGGGCATCTCCAGCTGGTTATGGGCCTGGAGTGGTGGGATTCTGAGACTCATCGGCAATACAGGCTACATTTGACGTAGCCTCTTCTCAGGCCGGGTGTTAAATCACATAGACTGCTAAGGCCATATGTACATGTCGCAGTGAGATATGGTGATGGCCATGGCAGCAGTGATAGATGGAGAGGCTGCCAATTGGGTGGCTGATTTGTATGGGGATCATGCTGTGGAACTTGGGGACATTGGTCTGTTCCTAGTGGCACTGCAGGAAAGGTTTGAAGATGCCAGCAGGCGGAAGTGGTTGCTGGCTATAAGACAATAAGGGAGGCCAGTAGCAGAATACATCAGAGAATTCTGGTGTCTAGCTGACAAAGTGAGGGGGTGGCCAGAGAGGTTGGTGGTGCATCACTTCAAGGCCAGTCTTTATCAAACACTACACCGGGCCTGCGTCTGCAGAGGGTTGCCACCTAGACTGACAACATGGTTTCAGTCCACCATGGAATTAGCTATAGAGTTCTGTGATGATAAGCCAGGAAGGGAGTGGGGCACAAACACTGCCACAAACGCATCCTATCGGCTTTGCCCCCCAAACCCCACAACCCACAGCAATCCCCATAGTAAAACCTCTTTCTCCAATGGCAGGTGGACAGACAACACCCATTCAGCCACCCAGAACATGTTTTTGATGCAGAAGGCTGGGGCATAGAGCGGCAGAGAGCTCTGAAACCCATCCTAGAACATCTGTGAGCACACCAAGTACAAAAAGGGGGAAGGTCAGGAAGAGCGTGAAGGTCAGCCAGAAGAAGTCATGCAGGGCAAGTCAACCAATTTCTATACTTATTGGCTCCAGCTCATCAGGTGATACACTCAACACCCGTGGAAGTGACTGGGAGGATGATTCTGACCCGATGGTAAGTAAGCCAATCAAACCTTTTGTGAGGTTTTGTGTAGTGGTGGAAGCTGCATCCCTGATCAATTCAAGGTGCATGTGTTGCTTAATGAACGCCACTGTAGCTGATAGTCAGGGAGGTAGGCCTCAGAAGTTGGCTAGGCCAATCTGTTTTGAACAGATGGACAGGTTGTTACTGGGGGGCCAACCAGCCACACATGTAACTGATCAGGTGGTATTACAGATAGGGCCCCATCGGGAGGTGCTTCATTTTGTAGTGGTTCCAACAATCACGAAAGAGATTGTACTAGGCCTATTGTGGTTGGACAAATGGGACCCCATGATATGATGAGGTGGTGGTAGTAGTAGGCATCTCAGAGTAGGCCTTGGCCCTGACTCCCCTCCTCATGAGGCAGAAACCATGGTCCGGGGGCTGGTAGGATTGCAAGCTACAGTGCCATTGGTACATACAGCCATTGTTACATACCTGAGGGAAGGAGTGATTCCCTCAGATATATGCAGACTTAAAGGATGGATGTACTGAACAGGAATGTGAAACTTTGCCCCCTCACCACCTCATGGATTGTGCTGTGGAACTACTCCCTGGAACTAAACTGCCAAAACCTTGAATTTATTCTATGACCTCTCAAGAGCTAGCAGAAATGAAGGTATACATAGAAAAGAACTTGAAAAGGGGCTTTATTCATCCAGCTAGTTCAAGGGTAGATGCACCCATTCTTTTCCAGGAGAAAAAGGATGGCGGCTTACGCCTCTGTGTCGACTTCTGGGGATTATGCCATCTGTGTGGAACCCTCTCCCTTTAATGAAAGACATGCTGGCCAGGTTAGTGGAGGGATGCATAGTCACAAAATTAGATCTTAGGGAGGCGTACTATAGGATATGCATTCAGGCTGGTGACTGATAGAAGACAGGCTTCAATTGTCCTCTAGGCAGTTACCAGTTCTGGGTTATTCCCTTTGGACTGCAAGGAGCCCGGTGGTATTTATGCAGCTAATTAACGAGGTGCTGCATGAGCATCTATATCAAGATGTACTCGTCTACTTAGACAATACCAAGACCATGGAGGAACATGTAACCCTTGTATGACAAGTTCTTAAAAAGCTGCTGGAAGTGCATTTATACCTCAAATTGTCTAAATGTGAGTTCCACAGGATGCAGCTGGATTATCTTGGGTTCCATATTTCATCGAATGGGGTGGAGATAGACCACGAAGGTAAAGGCAGTTTTGGACTGGCAGGCCCCTAAACCCACAAGCAGTTGCAGAGTTTTTTAGGGTTTGACAATTTCTGTCACCAGTTCATCCTGTCCTTTGCCCAAGTGGGCCTTCCACTAACCGATTATTTTTTATACTTATTTAATTCAGTTATTGTTAAGAATCTTGGCCTCCTATTGTTCATGAATATGCACTGTGAAATAAGGAAATAAGTGACAAATTCAAGATTTTGTACCTGGGAGTTCTTTAATAAAATCTCTAAAGTACATAAAGTTTTTAGACACAGAGTAAGTGAGGGAAAGAATCATAGAAAGGTCTTATTGTCATTCTTTATTGCAGACAAGATTACAAATGTTTTAAGGGCTTTACACAAAGAAATACTTTAACATTGAGAAGTGGAGGAGAATACAGAGGCAGATAAATTTGCAGTTCTCCTTAATAAATCAGTTATGAAATCACTTGAATTATTTAGCCTCAAATAGATATATCTTCCTCATACTTTTTTTTAATGAAGGAGAGCATCAGTGCTGCTTCTTACTGTGGTGTATTTCATGTACCGTGCCTGCTTTCACTGAAAAACCTTTAAAAAATAAGAATATAATAAAATGTGCAGTGAAAGGGCAGGATATCTATTGCTCAAAGAGAAAAAAGTAATTGCTACAATCAAATCACTTTGAATTTTATTTCTACAGCCCAAGGACAGAAAACTGAGACAAATGTCTGAAAACAATTTAATTCACAACAATAGAATGTAAAGAGATTGTGTTCCTCAGAAAAAAGTGCTGTAGAGAAAGATCCAGGACAGATTCCCTTCATTCATATTTAGTGGAAATATCCTCTTCACTCCCACATTTAACTCTGTTATTGGGAATTTATATATTTAATTTCTAAGATGTAATGCTTTGGTTCATACCGCTTGGGGGACTCACCTGTATTAGCAGAAGGTTAAAAACAAGAAAAAAGTTTGCATCTTGAGGACACTGTCAGGACTGAAGGTTAGGAATTTGCTTTAGCAAACTTCTTATTATCTTTCAGTTTAAATCTAGAAACATGGTTAGTTGCTAGGAACACTTTCTATAAGATTCTGCTGCCCTGTTTCGGGTGACCCGCCCCCTTCTTCATCAGAGGGTGCAGAATGCTCCCTTGCAGGGTCGTGCGGAGAAATTTGGAGGTTATCTGCATGATAAAATCAATCAGATTCGGGGCAGGTTAGCCTCCGATTGGGCTAATTCAGATGGGCTGACGGAGGCAGGTCTTGAGACTGTTATTTGGGAAGAGTTCAATCCTGTGACTCCTGAGGACATGGACAGGATGCTGGGGCGGCTAAACGCCACCACATGTTTATTGGACCCGTGTCCTTCCTGGTTGGTACTGGCCTTCCGGGAGGTGACACGAAGCTGGCTCCAGGGAATTGTCAATGCTTGTCTGAGTGAGGGGTTTATGCCGACCGCCTTGAAAGAGGCAGTGGTAAGACCCCTCCTCAAGAAGCCCTCCCTGGATCCGGCTGTTTTGGCCAACTACCGTCCTGTCTCCAACCTTTGCTTTTTGGCAAAGGTTGTTGAGAGTGTGGTGGCGTGACAGCTCCCCCAGCACCTGGAGGAAACTGTCTATCTGGACTCGAGCCAGTCCGGCTTCTCGCCTGGGCACAGCACGGAGATGGCATTGCTCGTGTTGGTGGATGATCTCTGTAGGGCTCGGGATAGAGGTTGTTCCTCTATCCTGGTCCTGTTAGATCTCTCAGCAGCTTTCGATACCATCGACCATGGTATCTTATTGTGCCGGCTGGAGGGGCTGGGGGGCACCGTTTTACAGTGGTTCTCCTCTTACGTCTCCGACCGGTCGCAATTCGTGTTGGCAGGAGGGCAGAGGTCGGCGTCAAGGTACCTCACTTATGGGGTATCACAGGGGTCGGTCCTCTCGCTCCTCCTGTTTAACATCTATATGAAGCTGTTGGGTGAGATCATCCATGGTTTTGGGGTAGAATTCCATCAGTACGCGGATGACACCCAGCTGTACATTTCTACCCCCAACCACCCCAACAATGCCATCGAAGTGATGTCCTGGTGTCTGGAGGCCGTGCGAATCTGGATGGGGAGAAACAGGCTTCGACTCAATCCGTCCAAGACCGAGTGGCTATGGCTTCCAGCGTCACGATACAGCCAGTTGGTACCATCTCTGGCCATTGGGGGCGATCACTGTCCCCCACAGAGAGGGCTCGCAACTTGGGTGTCCTCCTGGACTCTCGGCTGTCATTAGACGATCACATGACAGCCGTGGCCAGGGGGGCTTTTTATCAGGTTCGCTTGATTCGCCAGTTGCGTCCCTTTCTGGATCGTGACGCTCTACGCACAATCACTCAAGCCCTCATCACTTCCCGCCTGGACTACTGCAATGCTCTCTACATGGGGCTGCCCTTGAGGTCCACCCAGAGGCTCCAGTTAGTGCAGAATGTGGCCACGCAGGGGATTCTGGGAGCCTCAAGGTGCTCCCACGTGACACCTCTCCTGCACGAGCTGCACTGGCTGCCTGTGGTTTTCCGGGTGCGCTTCAAGGTGCTGGTGACCATCTTTAAAGCGCTCCATGGCACGGGGCCTGGCTATTTGCAAGACCGCCTCCTGCTATGAAATACCTCCCACCAACCAGTTCGCTCCCACAGAGAGGGCCTCCTCAGGGTGCTGTTGGCCAAACAATGCCGGCTGGCGACCCCCAGGGGAAGAGCCTTCTCTGTGGCAGCCCCTGCCCTCTGGAACGACCTACCCCCTGACCTATGCATGACCACGGACCTGCGCCTCTTCCATCGGGCCTTGAAAACGCATTTATTCCGTGTGGCCGGCCTGGCGTAGTTGCTTTTAATTGGTTTAATTGGTTTAATTTAAGAGTTTTTATCTGGATTTTAGAACGGGCCCCATTTTAACATTATTTTAAAGTATTTTATGTATTGATGTTTTTTGTATGTTTTTTATTGATGCCAGTTTACCACCCTGAGTCCCGCAAGGGAGAAGGGCGGGAGACAAATTTAATAATAAACTAAACTAAACTAAAGGCTGAATTTGTGGAGTTTGGTGTGCCATTTCCAAAGCTTGGAGTTTGCAGGGCTGCTTGCTTTCTCCCTGCTTTGTGGATTCATTTCCCTGTTCCTTTGCTTTGCTGGAAGGCTTGCAGCCAGAGGTTGCCATGTGTGTGCTTGTGTATGTTTATATAGTTTTTTATTTTATTTTTGTTAGATAATAAAAAGTTCTTTTGTAAACAATGTGTTGTTCCGATTTTCCCTTTAACATTTCCACAAACACAAAATTCATTTCACATTATGTTTCCATTATTTCCAATTTTAGCTGTATTACTTTTCTCCTCATATTTTCCAAGTTCTAATTTTTTACATATATAAACAATATCATTTTTTCCCCTTCTCTTTAAAAATAAATCAACTTCTCATTTCCTTTCCATCGGTTTTCTATTAGTGACATATGTCTTCAGGTTCAACTTTTATTATAGGAAAGATTTAACACAATTACACTTTTAAAAGTATTTAATATAGCTCACACCCATCCTAATTAGGTGCATACAATTACCATGTTTACAATATTTCATTTCATTCTACTAGTTCGTGTCGTTCTATTAATCTCCAGCTCCTAGATTTTCTTTTCTGTTTTTCTTCTTTTTATATATCTTATATCTTTTCTTCTGAATTTATTTCTATTGCTTTTCAATAGTTTATTTGGATCTCTTCCCCCCCCTCCCCCCAAGTTCCTCTTTTCCATCTCCCATTATTTCTCTCTTTATTTATGGCTAATTTCTTTTGTGCACACGTGCATTTTCCTATGGGACTTGCCAAGAACGTGGGAGCCTCTGGAGGGAAAGTTGGAGCATTAGAGGGGATTTTGAACCCTCAGCTGGCTGTGTGGCCTTGGTGCCTTGTCCCTGGGATCATCACAGTTGTGTTTCTCCCCTCCAGATCCCGTCCTGCTTTATTCTCCAAATGCCTCGTTTTGGGAAGGAGTACAAAATGTTCAGCAAAATCATCCCTTCCTTGGAACTGGATATCACCGACCTGCTGCTGGACAGTAAGTTCTCGGACTGGGGGAGGCATAAAGTGCTCCATAATGACCTCGCCGTTTTCTGGAAGTGATGCTATCACACAGGTGAGGATAGGCTAAGCTAATTTGCAGACGACACCAAGCTGGCAGGAATAGCCAACACTCCAGAAGACAAAGGCTTAAGATACAGAAGGATCTTGACAAACTTGAACATTGGGCACTATCTAATAAAATGAAATTCAATGGCGAA
>JAPKID020001245.1:0-15226 GCA_026931265.2 Tropidonophis doriae
CTGTGCACCGCCCCGAGTCCCTTTGGGGAGAGGGGGCGGTTAATAAATCGAATAAAATAAATAAATAAATAAATAAACAAACTTTATAGCACATCTGTATTTCCACACTAATTTCCATCTTCATTTTTAGGTCTTGTGCTATAGTTTCAGAGATAGGATTTTAGCACAGGGTAGCACTCATCAAAGCACTGAGACATTCCAGCTGCAGGAAGCCAATTGTCTGCTGCCCTCATGGGGGCTTCGTAGGAAATACATCTGATTCATTGGTCAGTTCACAGGATATTCTTTCCTACCGCTCAAAAGTCTCACCAGGTGGCGCCACCATACGTTGCCACTTCTGGAATAAGCACGTCTTGAGGCAATCCCGAGGACTGAGACTGTAAGTCTTGTGTCGTGACATCAACTCCTGCATTGGTTCTAGGATTACACACAGCTGGTAGGAAGAAGAGGAGAGAGAAATTCTGTAGTAGAGGACTATCCCAGATGGAATCCTCCTGGAGCCATAGATAGATTTCTAGACATTGATCTGAACCTGGCCAGATATGGATACAGAAATCCTGACAAAACAAACTATTTCTTTGTGCCTGATACCTGGGACATACAATAAAGAAGGGCATCAATAAAGAACAATAAAAACTATTGTTTAAAAATAAAGAACATTCACCTTTCTCTGAGGCCAATGCCAATCAATGTTGGTCAAGAGCCAGAGGTTCAGCCCACAACCCCTGGGGTGTTGCAGGATTCGGTGCTCTCTCTGCTCCTTTTTAAATACCTATACAAAGCCATGGGTGAGTACACCGTGGACTGTACTATCATCAGTATGCAGATGATGCCCAATTGTACAGTATGATGCTGTGGATGCCCTTTCACAGTGGCTGGAGATTTTGGAGGTCTGGTTGGGAACAACTAGCTTCAATTAAACCCTGGTAAGATGGGGGAGGTCTGTCCTCTTCATTGTACTACTTGCCATCCTTGTTCCTGAATGGGGTTGCATTGCCCCAGATCAAACAAGGGTGTGATTTGAAGGTTCTGCTGGATTAATGAATCTGCCTGAGGAGTAGGTGGACAACCTTAGGAGGGCCTTCAGTCGACTTTGTGTTGTAAACTAGTTATGCCCCTTCCTGAATTGACAAGCTCTTCTTTAAGTTCCTTATGCTTTAAGTTTCTTATGCTCATCTTCCATATAGACTACCACAATGTGCTCTACATGAGGTTACCCTTGAAGAGTATCTGTGAGCTGCAGCTGGCACAGAATGCGGTGCTGTGAGCAGTTTTGGGCATCCCTAGGGTTGTGCATGTGATGCCTCTATTATTTGAGCTGCATAGGATGCTCGTTTGCTTCTGGGTATAATTCAAGGTGCTGATTATTCCCTATAAAGGCCTTCATGGCTTGGGACAGCACCCAGTTAAGACAGGAGGGTATGTTGCAGACACCACTGATTAAAAAGTTTGATTGGCAGGGTCTAGGAAGAAAGCCTTCCCTATCATTGACCCTGCCGTATGGAGTATCTTGCCCCAGAAGGGACGAGGGTGCCTACTCTTATAGTCTCCAGAAGAGCACTAAGACCTAGGTCCATCAATTGGCATGAGGGAATCTAAAAATGGCACACAATCCTGGATAAGGTTGGTTGCTTGAGAACATTCCTCTATCTTTTATATATATTTTTGTTTTGCTTCTATTTTTAACTTTGCTTTTGCCTATTTTTCTCTTTTACGGCTGTATGTTTTAAAAGGATAAAGTACCCAGAATCATTTATGTGAGATGGGCAGCATATAAATTGGATTAGATAGGCAGACTTACATATATTTATTTCTAACCTGCCTTTATTGTTTTTACAAGGTGGTGAACATATCCAATACAATTTCCTCCTCCTATTTTCCCCACAGCAACAACCCTATGAGGTGGGTTGGGCTGAGAATGACTGGTCCTAAAGTCATCCCACTGGCTTTCAAGGATAAGGAGAGACTTATGGTGGCTCTCTAACTCCAATCTTGGCTATTTCTTGTTACCTCAAAATAAGACCTCCCCAGATAATAAGCTCAATCGGGTTTTTGAGCACATGCACTAAAATAAGACCTTCCCCCAAAATATGCCCTTCCCAAAAATATTGCAACATAGCAGCAGCCATGAGGTGACCACGCTCACTGCCTCCTGCTCCTCAAAAATAATAAGCCCTCCCTGAAAATAAGGCCAAATGCTTATTTCAGGGGTCAATAAGACCCTGTCTTATTTTCAGAGAAACACGGGGTAGTTGGGATCAAGCTGGGTAACAGTTTCTATACATGAGCTTCAATTACCCTTAGAATTCACAGGCTTTTCTTGATTGCTAGCAAAATCAAATATTGTGAGAAAAATATCCCAGATATTTTCTGCATATTAAAAAATGATCACGGAGACTTATGGCAAAAGGCAACAGCTTTTTACTATTGATAACATTAGCTAATGGATTCTCTCTCTGTTCCGGGGAGAATATATCTGGGATATTTTTCTCACAAATATTAAAAATGTTTTGCCTGGAGCACTCGTGAAGCTTTTAGTAGAAATAATGCAGCAAACTGATTTTCATGCAAAATATGTTTAGTCAAATCTGGATTTGCAAAACGTATGAGATGTACTTTCCCTGTATGCTTTCTTCCTCCCAATGTGGGTAGCATTGTTGAAAACAGTTCAGGTTCAAGCTTTCCCACATATGGGACAGATGAATCTTTTCATAGTAATATAGAAAAAGTGGCTAATAGCTTTCAATACTGCCACTAGTCTAAAAGATAACTAGTGAGAATATGATAGTGATTTATATATATAATCTGCCAATAATCATCTAAAGCGTAGATGCATATATATTCTCACAAACATAAAACAGTCAACCAAACCCCCACCCCCCTTACAATAGCCTTTAAAGTAGTATAACGTATAGAAAAACATTATTGTCCAAATAGCATTTTTAATTCTGTTACTGTCTGAAGGAGGAAATATCAAGGAATATATTTCTTAGTTTCATAGGTGCTGAAGAAAAGTACTTACTCGGAGGTAGTTGAGTGTGGAGTTTGAAAGTCCACATCGAGTAATATTTTTGGACAACTGGTCCAACATCTGGGGATCTTGAGCCTGGAGAAAGAGGCAAAAATTAGAAGCAAAAATAAAATAGCTAAACAAAAAATATACATTGGAGCACTGGAAGGTTACTCTTTTAAAAGGATACAGTATGTATGGACACCAAAATAGCAATTGAAGTTTGAAATTTTCAAAAAATAATGGTGCAACAGAAAAACTTCCAACACTATGAATAGGCACAAAGCAAGTGAAACCACTTATCAAGACTCACTCTCAGAAATATTTAAACCCAGTCTAAACAGAGGCTATTACTAACCTCTGAACTTACATGCATAGCAAGGATGCTACGGGGAATAAGTTCCCGATGCTGTCGGACACTGAAGTGCCATGTCTTTATCCTCATCATGTCATCAAACATGAATTCCAAGTAGAGGCGGCCCTCCACAGATACCTGGACAAGCAGAATGCAAAGGGCGATGAAAGTCAAGTGAGTATTCTCTAAGTCAGGGGTCTCCAACCTTTGCAACTTTAAGTCTGAAGGACTTCAGCTCCCAGACTTCTCCAGCCAGACTTCTCCAGCTCTAAGTAATTATTTGAACGCTTGTACATGAAGTCTGCAATCCATATAATAGAATCAAATTCTGGATCCCTTTTTAGATTATAGCATCCCACTACTGAAATTATATCCCCAGAGTCATACTATTTGATTAGACCACATCTGAAATTCATTTAGGGAATATCTGACATTCTATTAGTCTTTCCCAGCAGGCATATACTTTTCTTTTCTTATAACTGCTTTGTTAAGATTATTTCCTGATTTCTCATTCTTTGGTATCTGAGATTAAAACATGAGATACAGAAGCCATTATAATTTCAAACTATGTTCCTAAAAGAATTATTATCTGACAGAAAAACACTTTTCCAAAGTAAATCTGGCCTCATGCTTTTTTGCTTGAGGTTTCTCAGGTTTAAGTTGGGTCAACATGCCTGGGGAGCCCTAGGGACTGGTGAAATATTGAGATGACCATTGAATCTCTTTTTTATTCTGTTTTTAGCTCTGTGGCTTTTTATATTTGCATACATATTATTAATAATAATAATATTAATTTTGTAAATTTTGTATTTAATTTTGTTGTATGCTCCAGAATCATTTGATTGTGAGATAGACAGCTATATAAATACATTTAATGAATGAATAAATCATTTCAAAAGTTATATAAATAACTAACATTAATTTAAGTTTCTTCAGCTTTCTATAAAGGAGGATCATTGGTTTAGAAGCCTTATTAAATCCTCCAAAATCTTTAACCATTGAAGAGCAATTGAATCTGGGCCAAATAAATGAGTAGCAAACTTTTATTTCGCCCTTTTAGAAATTTTACAAATAAGAAATTCCTAGTCTGTCAATAAAATCTGAAAGCAGAAAAGACCTGGTGCCAAATGAAATAACCTCAGCAGGCCCACTCTGCTGAATGTGGTGGGATGGGCAGACATAATGAGCCCATCATTATATTATATAATAAGCTTGGAGGTCCTTTTCTCATTAATCAATAGACAATTTCACTAATTGATATGAAATTAATTTCCTGTTGTCTTAAAATGAGGGTAATGTAACAATGGTTTGCAAAGCAAACAAAATTTGCTTTGCCTCAGCGAATATTAGACAGAAGTTGGTTGTCCCAAAGGAGCTTTTCCAAAAGGCAACTGGGTTTTTCTTGGTTTTTCCCTTGGAAACATTTTGCTTCTCATGCAAGAACTTCTTTAGTTTTCCCTGAATGGTGGAGAACAGAAGGAGTTATATTGTTTGGAGTCATCTGGCTGTTAGCTCTCTGCAAAGAATATAAATCCATCCATTCCTTGTTTTTAAAATGCAATTTCCAACCCTTACTTTTCTATTTCTTTAAAAAAAAATGCTATACCTGCCTATCCCATTTCTAAATAGTGACGAATTTAAATTAAATTTAAACATGAGCTATATGCAATTGCATTTTTTAATTAATTGTTTTAGAATAAATATATATTTTAAAATACACCATGGCATAATTTTGTTCTAATTCTATTTGTAGCTACCAACTCTTTCCAAGCAGAGGATCTCTTTGCAAGATTACAGGAAGAATGCTGAAGACTGTACACAACTGCCTCTTGGTAAGCCCTGGGGCTGAGGAACCACCACTGCACTCTCACCTGGGTAAACATTGGCTTGCCATGCTGAGTGACCATAGTACATTGATCACAATCAAGTGAAACAAAGTTGTTATGGAAGGATTCCTTTGGGTGCTTCAGAACATAATACAGCTCAGTAGCGCCCCCCTCAAAGATACTGCGGAAGTAGCGAGGAATTAGGGTACGGCCGATTGCTAGACATCAGGAAGAAAAGGGTGATAAAAATCAAATTACTTGTCATTCTTTGTAGTAGACATTCATGACTAGCATTGGCAAAAGCATTTTTTGGAGATTATGAACAATCAATGGAACTGACAACAGGCCAAGACCCAAGTCCTGAATGTACTGCTCAGAAGCAATAATGTTTTTGTTGATCATTCCTTGATGCTGCCAAGGTAACTTACCCATCTCCATTATATTTCTTTTAGATTCCTCTAATTTAAAAAGTATGGGGAATAGTACAAAACTATCCCGAAAAGAACTTTATTTTCAACACTTCTTCTCGATCTATCTAGTGTCATCATCTTGTAGCATCTTCCAAGGTTTTCAGATAGGGTTTTTCCTAGCCCTGACTACAGTATAGATGTTAGGACTGAACTTAAGACATCTGCATGCAACACATGTAATCTACTATTCAACTATGCTCCTTCTACAGTAACACAACAGCTTTAAGTTGTTATAAATAGATAAAACGTATTTTTCCATTTTAAAATTATCCATCTACTTTCTAGAACATGACAAGTGGAAGAAGTCAACACATGCCTGACTCCTAAGTCCAGAAATCTGTCAATGTTTTAGTAATATTTTATTCAGTTTAATATTCTGAAACAAAAACAATATCCATATGCTTATATATTTAATGGTTTTTCCAAACCCCCTAAGCATTCTTTTAATGCCACTTCTAATATTCTGGAAGAAATACCAAAGGAAAATCTTATCAGATACTGATTTTTAGAAGTGGAGAGCAAAGGAAAAAATGTGAAGCCTTACATAAAGTGGACTTCCAGCAATATTGTGATTAATGATATATAAATTTTATTGTAAGAAATACACATCCCCGTAGAATGACAAAGATATACTAATAAGTGGGTGAAACAAGCAATTTTCAACAAAAATCATTCCTGAAAATAGTTTATCCACCCAAAGATAAGGTATTTTAACTGGGAACTTCATGGTAATTTCAAAAAATATCCAATGGAGAGCACAACACTTATACAAGATGATGAATGCTAAATGCTTGCTGGGAATGTTATCCGAAGACACTGTTATGGTTATGTCGCCAGCAAGGTACACAGAATGCTGTTATCTCCCATCAAAGTAGTATCTATTTTATCTACTTGTATTTGCATGTTTTTGAACTGCTAGGCTAGCAGAAGCTGGGGCAAGAGTAGGAGCTCACCCTGTCACATAATGCTTGGGTCTTGAACTGCGAGCCTTCCAGTCAAAAAGCCCAGTGTCTTTACCGCTAGACTACTGTGCCCCTTAATATATACATTACTTAGTCTAAAACTAACTTTCTTAATTAATGTTCAGAATTTTTCTGAATATTCTCTTTTGTAATGGACTATGAAGACAAAGAGACATCTGATGCAGCTACAGGAAATGTGTACTAGTTCCCAAGATGACAATGACAATGGAAGCTGTTCCCTTAGGATTTACTCCAGGAGGTGGATAAGTAGATAACTATTTGCATCTATGGTTTTATACATGAAAGATTTATGAAGAAAGACAATAGTATATATCGAACAGACATGGAACTCTTAAGTGACTCACTGTATCTCTTTGGTCCATCTTCCAGACAGAAGGTGATTGTTAACATAGCATCATCCTCAAAAAACTCAGTGGTGAAGGCATCCCACCACAGATTGTCACATTCCTGTAGGCACAGAGAAGAGCAAATACAAGACAGAGGTGCTATTAATGAATGGCATATCTGTCCAAGTGAGTGGAATTCAACCTGTTCCAAATAGGGGAGCATTCCACATAAATTATTACATTCAGAGTTTAGGGGCACTTCTGGATCTATCCTTGTTGATTCAGGAGAAGTGGCCACTGAGGCCAAGGTTATTTTTTTATCAACTTATTTTGATCCTCTACTTATGCTATTGGATTCAGTTAGATTACTGCAATATCCTTGGAGACTATTTAGACTATTCAATTAATACAAAATGTTGAGACTGGAATTTGGTAATATAAATACCCAAAGCTGGTTTCCAATCTGCTTCCAGTTTCAAGTCAAAGTGTAGGTTTGATCTTATGAAGGGTTTTGCTGTTTGGAATAACATTATGTGAAAGAGGCTTCTTTCCATATTTTCTTACCAGTACCTTAAAATGACATCTGTAGGGTCTGCTCCAAATGCTTTCTCACTGAGGTACATCAAGTAATTAATTGGAAGGGGCTCTTTCCAATGGTGACCCTTAAGCTTTGAAATATCTTCCTCTAGTGAGATATGTATGATGCCATCCTCATTTGCCTCTTCAGTGATAGGCAAAAATATTTTTATTCTTCCAGGACTCTTACTCATTCTTAGTTTGACTGTCATTTTAAATGTATTTATTGCTTCATTTTGTTTCTACTATTGTTTTGTCAGTTATCTTGCTGAGTTCATTTTATATTTTTTCTAATGTATTGTTATAAAACATTTAACATACATGCTCATTATTTTTACTTATTGTTTTCATTATTAATGTCATTTTAAATTATAAACTGTTTTGAGACATCTATTAATGGCAAATGATACAGAAAAAAATTAAAGTAAAATCAGTTCTCAAAAGTTAAATAAAAACCAAGGACTGATTAATAGCCACAGCCCTTTCCTCTCTTGTGTAATCGTAATAGCTACATGTACTGTATCCCTCCAAAGCATTTCCCTTTCTTCTAATTCAGTCATCCAGAAGCCACAGTAACATACCTCTGTCCAGTTTTGCAGCCGCTTATTGAGTTCAAATATTCTGTAGTCAGTCTGGTTTCCATATGGTGTGTGCCTCCTGTAAAACAACCATAGCAATTACCTAACAAAAAGGTCATTTATCCAAGAAACCTGAGTGTGCAAAATGTTTCATTATTTGGGGAGACATAGATGCTATTGTAATCTCAAACCATATTTTTATGAACTAATTTTTATCTTATTTGAATTTAAAAAATTAAATGCAACTTTTAAAGTGGTTCTTATGTGTAGCTCTACTGAAAAATAAAAATAAAATATTATTAGGCAGGTGGAACAGCAAGTAAACTGGCTACTTATCTATAAGAGCAGTTCTTTCAGTGGTCATCTATGAATTCACGCACTTAGGTTGTGCACCTTCAAAGAACTTTCAAGAGCTTACAGAAACATTTAGAGGGACTACGCTGAACCCCTTCAGTTCCTAACAATAATACTGTGGGATAAAGAAACAGCCAAATCACCTCAGAGTTAACAAGGTAAAAGGACATACTGGGTGAAGTAATAGATGACCAATCAAAGAAATGCAATCACAAATAAGACCTATTCTCCTTCATCATGATCCTTGGGATTCAGAAAGATTGCTCATTAGCAAGCTTCTTACTAGGAGTATGGTTTGGCCAATTAAGATGAGCAGAGGAGAGCTCTATAAAGATTGCATCCTTTTAGAAGCAAAAGTCCACTCTGTAATAAGAGGGTGAAGATTGAGACTATGCACCTGCCCAGCAAAGCACTGAGACATCTATTAACGGCAAATCATACACAGCTTTCCTGCCTCAGAGGAACGCTTCTGGTCTTGCTGCTGAGGAAAAGCATTGCAGCTCATAATAACCCTTGATGGTTATGACCACCCATTTGAGCAGAAAGCCTACAAACCTTCAGAAAGCCCTTAGAAGGCCAAAAATAAGTATTGAGCTGGCAGAAGGGTGTCATAAAGTCCAGGTAAAAGACAAAAGTGTAACAGACATCCAATGAATAGAGCAATGTTTTCAGTGGTGTTAGAGGGGGGGGAAAGGAGGCACATGTCAAAGTGAAAAAACAGAAACTGTTTTGGCAGCAGGAAATATCTAGGCTTGTGATGGTGAACCTATGGCACGTGTGCCAGAGATGGCACACAGAGCCCTCTCTGTGGGCACGTGTACTGTTGCCAGCTACTCTTCTGGTTTCCATCGCGTGCATGCTGGCCAGTTGGTCTTTGCATGTGCCAGAATACTGGAAACCATAAGACCAGCTGACTAGCGCAAGTTTCTTCACTCTGGTGTGAGCATGCATGCACATACACATGTTCTGGTTTAGACACTCGATGCCAAAAAGTTTTGCTATCACTGATCTAGTCAATATTCCGCCTATGAAAAAGAAGAAGGGAGTTGCTTTGTAGGGTGCAATGTTTTCGCCTGATGAGCTGATGCCATAGCTACAGTCAAAAGAAAAGAACCACATTCCAGGGTGGAATGGGGAGCAAGATTTATCCTACATTCATATTCAGGGAAATTTAATGGAGTTACCACAGTTCCAGGAAGCACTTATGTAGGTTGCAGAAAAAACACAAAAGTTGGTTGTCATGTGAAGAATGCAAGAGCGGAGGAATAATGTAGGCTCTTTTTGCTTAAAAAAAAAAAAAGGATCTTATGCATACATGGTTGCAACACTCAGAGCCAGGGTAATGTTATCAGGGCAATTTCTCTGACAACATAATCAAACCCATTTCATTGTAATTTTAGTACAATGACAATAAAGATTATTATTATTATTATTGCCCAAATGAATTGAATAAACTATGAGGGAAGAAGAAAACCTTTTTCATAACTGATCCGAAGACCAAGAGGATGAAAAGGAGAAGCACTCAGCAGGATAACTTTGCACAGGAGTACTTAAAGGAATGGACTAATGACTTGCAGATTAAAAAAAACATAACTCTTATCAATTTAGAAAATATTTTCAGGGCCATAAACAATAGAATATTATATTACACAGAGATTTCATTTACTACAAAATGGTAGTAAATTAAAACAATAGTAAGTACATTACAAAAACATGAAAATAAGCATCCCCACAGTCTATAAAAATAGGTCACGTTTCACTTTGTAGAAGGAGAGATGTGATAAATATTCTAAAACAAAGAATACCTCAAACAAGAAGTCTAAGTCCACTATCCTTAGTAATGCAAAATATTTGGACATGAGTGTGGAAATATTTTCCTTTGAAGAAATATTTCCAACTGCTTATTTTTGCAGGAAACTTCTGACACTATTTGTCTGGTGTGGGGTTTCCTGCCTAAGCGGGGCGTTGGACTAGAAGATCTCCAAGGTCCCTTCCAACTCTGTTACTCTATTTCTACATCCATTCCAGTTGTTCTGGAATCAGGAGGGCAGTTTGGTGTTGAATTGGATGAAAGCTCAGTATTGAAAAATACATATTAACAGGTACAGAACTCACATTATTTGAAAAATAGTGAAATTGACAATTCCAGTATCTGACAAGAGACTACCTGATCATAGACTACCTATTACCTAGTACTTATTACTACTTAACTAAATTATGTTTAGACAAAACATGAGTAGAACCATAAAAGATAATGGACAGAAATGAAAAATGGTTGTTATAGACAGCTTGCAGGTTGCTAAATGGAACATTTTGGACCCTATCCAGGATTAGTCATTGCTGAATAGACAATGTTCCATCAAATAGATGATCTTTAGTTCTAATCTTAGTCTCCAATGAGAGACTAATGGAACAGCAGTTGGCTTGATAATGCAAAGCCAAGAAAGATAACCATGATCTTGACTAGAGAAACTACTATAGTAAGAGTGTTCGGTTTCTGCTTAGTAAAATAAATTGCTCCTGTTTGAAAAAAATGGAACTAGATAAGAAAGCAAGTACTAGCTAGCTTAGACCAGGAGTCCTGTCAATAAGACAGAAGCATCAGAATAAGGACTGATGAAACAGTAGTATTCACCCAACAGGAGAAATAATTGCAGTGAACTTACTGCATACATCTCCTATAGTATACTGAGGAAAAATGGCATAATCTATGTCCATCCAGAAGAGGAAGTTTATTCTCACAAAATTGACCCTTATGAAATGACACCATAGGGCTGCAGGCTAGAAATCCATGACACAGGTCAAAAATAACTTTATATTGTTCCAGTAGAGTTAAAAGGATGACTACAGGCAGTTCTCACTGAACAACTACAACTGGGACCAGTAATTCTGATGCTAAGCAACAATCAGTAAGCAAGACATCATGTGACCAGAATGGATTTATAACCACATTTCTGCTGTGGTTATTAAGCGAATCACCCATAGTAGTTAAGTGAGACATTGTTTGACTGTAATTTGCAATTTTATTGCTGGCTTCTTCATTGGTTTCATTGACTCTGCAAGTCATATGAGTCAATGACTCTTCATTGATGCATATGACTACGGGACAGTATGGCTGTCACAAATGTTTGCTGGTAGTGAAGTGCCCGAATCTCAATCACATGATCACAAAGTTGCTGCAGCAACAGTCATACTGCAAGGACAAGTTGTAAAGTTACTTTTTCAACAGCATCATAACTTTGAACGATGCTAAACAGGGCTGCTAAGAGAGAATTTTTTAAATGAACTAAGGCAATACAGCAGAAGCTGTACAGGGCTCTCACTAAACATGTTTACAGGCTCTAGGAATTTTTAAACAGGGCTCTCTGTACACAAGTGCATTATCTCATGAGCGCAAATTGCTAATACAACATAGAAAAGGATGATGTTTTTAAATATTAATAGGACTTGATTATTTCATTGTCTCTAGAACGGGAAATTCTAAATTCTTCTATCTTGATTTCTTAAGATTAAGAAATCACTTTATATATCTAGAAAATATTTTCAGAAAATAAATTATTTAGAAAATCCTTAAACAATTTTTTCTGGGGTTCTTCAATTCTGAGAACATCTTCATAGAAAATGCAGAAAATTACAGGTAGTCTTTGACGTAGGACAGTTTGCTTAATGAACATTTGAGGTTACCACGAACTTGAAAAAAGTTACTTATGATATGTTCTAGAAGTTATGAATGCTGCACTATCCCATGGTCATATGAATGCATTTTAAGCACTTGGCAATTGTCTTACATTTACAACTGCTTGCAGTATATCTCTGGAAGCAATTACATCAGTTAGAAAGTTATGGAATTTTAATAGCCTGGCAAATTGAGTTTTTGGAAAAACCCAACTTTAAAAATTGGAGAAAGACGGTGATATAAAAAATTAGATGGAAGTGTGTACATAAACTTCATCTAATAAATGAAGACGAATTTTTAACCTATTTTGTGTTAAGAGGTATTATCTATGAGGTATAGCCCAACGTCATGTATACAGAATACAGTGCAGAATAACTTAATTGTTCAAATGAAATGTATACATATTTGAATATTTGCATTAGGCATATATGCTTATACACACACACAAAAAACTGTTTATTGTTGTAACACCATTTCACATTGTTTCCTTTATCATATTTCTTTCCCTTTTGTTAAAGCACTTTTTTGACAATATGTTGATTATTGTCATTATTATCTTGTGTTTTTCTTTTATTTTCTTTTATTATTAATTAAAAAGCAATAAATAAATATTATTTGTATTATAAGAAATAATAAGAAAATAATAATCAGTAATCATTTTAACCACACTTGAAATATTACAATTTAGCTCTACACAGGTTTGTATTGTAAGAAGTTTTTTCAATTTTATCTCCCCCTTCCTGCAGGACCAACACATTTGGAGGGTATTAAGTTGAATAAGAATACACACAAACTTTATATGGTATCTTACCCAATTCCTGGCTCCAGGTATGTTGGTGGGTACATAGGAGTTGGTCTGTGAAGAAATAACCCCATACAAGATTAATCAAAACCTCATCAAATCGTTTCATTACAAAGCAGAGTGTATCCCACACTTTGGAAAAGGGGGAGGGGAGAACATGCTTTACCAATGTCCACCTGCCACTTCAGATTTTATTTCTTAGTTAGACTCTTCCAGTGACTTCAAAGTTATTGAACCATTATTACTATGGGGTACTATGATGATCACCACAACTTATAACACACTGAGTGCTGTAGATAGTTCACATAATACTCAAACACGTTTACATCAGGCTGGATGAAAGTTGTTTAAGCTACAACTCCAATTAAGAGATCAGTTTGACTATTTATTACTAGCAAAGTTCACTAAATTTGTCTTGGAATATTTGAAGTAATTTAACAGTGCTATATCCTAGTGAACATCTGTGGAGAATGCTACTTTGTGATTTTTCTTTTATTTTTGGCATCTTTTAAAAAGGAAAAAAACCTAAAAATCAGTGAAAAAAGGGAAGCAATCAGATAAACAGTTCCTGTTTTGTTTAAAAACATACCACAGCTTGATAACTTCTTCAGAAGAGAGGGCTTTTTTTTTTCATTTCATTCATCAATACATGCTGTGGATGTAATGAGACCATACCAAAGGGAAACTGCAACCCTTCCTCAGGAGAATGAGCCAGGAGAAACTGGTTATCCAAGCCTTATGAATCTGACCATTTCTACTCCATGGAGATCCCCCTGTTGTGTCAAAGAGTTTGATAGCAAGTTTTGTCTGGCAAGACGTTGCTTGGCAGTTTCAATTGTTATACTTCCTTTTCCTTATTACATGCAGGCAGTTCTGATGGCCTGCATCATATTCAGGTTGTTAACTCTGCTATAAGAACTGTGGACCTCTGTCCAACATTCTTGCAAGAAAGTTTTCTCTATTTTAAGACTCATCTATTTTCAGGTTCCTCATCACTGAAGTACAGTTTGTTATAAGTCAGTGGATCATTGAACAAGTAGTTTCATTTTCCAACAATCACACATCAACTGCCCTGGAACTTCCTACCACTTGAAACTTGTTGCTCCAGGGTGATACTTAAACTAAGAACACCAGCATGCCAGGAGAATATAAATAATCACATTATCAGCACAAAATAGAACCGTCAGTGTCTCTGCATGATTAATAGTGTTGGCCTATCTTTTTTCCAATCAAGAATGGATCTTGAAGAAAAAAAGCTACTTTGTATCCTTTTTTCAGGGTGTTTCTCTAATTTTAACTTCAAAAACAAATCAAGCACATTTGGCAGTTGAAAAAACATAAAATATAAATTAAATATGAATAAAAGAGGTGATGTTTTGTATTTGATTTTGATTCAACATGGGAAGAAAACAATTTTTCTTACAATTTTATTTTCTGTATCTTAGCAGCCCAAAGTAATCAATGTTGGGATGCTTTCCACAAATTACACTAATTAGATTGACAGTGACTGGTTAGCTGGACAGAGAGCTTGCAGGCTATAATCAGGTTGGCTAAAAGGTGGATATAGTTCATGAATGATCTTTGTCAGATGTCAGAACCCATTTCTTTCGACTCTTCTGATCGAGAATTTTAAGACCCTTCAATGGCTATAAAGATTATGCCTCATAGATGAATAGAGGAAGCAGATTTGAGATTTTATTGGTTTTGATTAAGAGCATCCCAATTTTGTACTATAGAGCTTTTCACTTACCCCACATCTCGATCCAGCATAGTGCCTGAGTGAAAGGGGGTGAAGGCGTTGCCGTTTGGGGGCTCCTTTGGAGAGTACAGCTTGAATGACTTAGAGGAACAGCCTGAGGAAGGGGAAAAGGCCATAGATTAATGAATGCAACTTAGAAAAAAACATAATATTTATGTAATATTATTATGATGTTATAGACCAGTGATGGCAAACCTTTTTTGGCTCGTGTGCCAAAAGTGGGGGGAGTGCAGTGGGGGTCATGCGTGGGCATGCTACACCTGTAATGCTTTGTGCATGACCCCAGTGCATATGAACATATGACTAACATCCCCCCCCCATTTTTGGCATGCTTTTTTTGCCCTCCTCAGGCTCCAGAGGTTTTATAGGAGCCTGGGGAGGGTGAAAACAGCCTCCCCCTCCAACTCCGGAGGCTCTCCGGAGGCTTCAGGAGCTTCCCTGAAGGCTCTGGAGGGCAAAAACCACCCCTATGGGCAAACCAGAATTTACTTCCAGGTAGCTCGTAGTGCCG
>JAPKID020001247.1:0-15223 GCA_026931265.2 Tropidonophis doriae
GGGCTGCGCGCGCACGCTCCCGACCCTCCTTGAACGTTCTACAAATCCTCCAACCGCCCGCGCCCCTCTTCCCGCGCGCGCGGCCCCTAAATCCGTCTGCCTGATATTCTGCGCCTCGAGTTCTTGTCTTGCTGCAGCCCTTTTTCCGCCTACCATTTCCGGCACAGGGCTCGTGGTTTTTCCTCCAACCTGGTCTCTTTCCCTCTCCCTCCCCCCAACTACGGTTGCTCTATATAATTCAGGAATGTGCTCGGTTGGGAAGGAAACTCGTGTAGTTTTCCACGTGGGATGTGGTGCCGGGTTGGAGTAAACCGCAATAACGCAAGAGCAAACGCCAGGTGCAAAGTGAAGGTAAAACCGCTCCTATCCAAGATTGCAGAAAATATGACTTCAGCAACAGAGTGGTCGATGCCTGGAATGGCACTGCCTGACTTGGTTGTTACATCCTCAAACCCCCATAACTTTATAATCTTAAACTGGCCAGCATGGACTTCAACGCCTTTGCTAAGAGATCTGTAAGGTGCGTGCATAAACGCACCAGCGTGCCCGTCCTACCGCCCCCATTTATTCGCACCCATTTCATTCATACTCATGTTTATTCTTATACCTATTATCTTGTAAACGATTGACAAATAAAATAAGTAAAATGTTTTTTTTTTTTTTTTTTTGCTCCCATCTCTTCTTCCCCTCCTGCTCTTTTTACTCAAAAGTCCCCCAATGCGAGACGCGCTCAACATTCCGGATATGAACGCGCCCGGGCGTCCTCGCCCCTTTTCCTCCCTTCTCCATTTTTTTTAAAAAAAATATTAACTCTCAAGGTAGTTCCTGCTGGGTTCGGCTGCCTCGTGCTCGTGTGCTGGCCACGCCCCCTTCCCACATTTGGCCTTCTTCCGTCGGATATTAATTAGCCTAAAGGGCTTTTTTTTTCTGCCTCCACCCTAATCCCACTCTTGCTTCTCTGCGTCTTAAAAAGACAAAATAATTTCGGAGAGGGGAAGAGACTTAAAACACGTGCATTAAAGAAAATAAAAGGTATAGTCCTTTTTAGGCGGTTTATATATGCTGAACATTGACCCATAAAAAGTTGGAGGCACCAAAGAAGAGTTAAATACGTTTGAGTGGGATTTTTTTTTTTAAGAAATGGTGGGATGGTTTGAGATGCACACAGTTGGGAGATCCACTTAGCCTAAAAGAGTAAGAGTTGTGGAGGAGAAGATAAAGGATGGGGAGATAAAGAAATTTAATAACACTAATAGGTACCTCTGAATGTTCAGTTGTAATGCCATTCCTGATGATATGATGTTCTGTATTCAGAGTAGGTGTTTTCATCTGATTGGTTTTAATTACATGACACCCATCTTTTTAAAAGTCAAAGTTACACTTGAATCCTAGGTCCCTTGCCTTCATTTGTCATGTTTCAAATATTTTCTAATCTGAGTGAAACCTAGTAGTGTCCTTTCTCCCTTCAATGCAATTGACTATTCAAAGAATTTAATTTTGCTCATTAAGCAAAAAAGTTTAGAAGCAATTAATGAATGCTTGTAATAAGACAGATCTGCAGCGCAGATCTTCAAGTTTATAGTTCATTTTAAAAATGAAATTCTTGTAAGTAAGAAAAGCAGGGAAACAAGTTCACATATAGTTTGTACTATTAAGACAAGCTCAGGTATAAATAGCCAATGAATCATTATCCAACAGGTAAACAGCTGCATACAGCTAAGAGGAAAAAGAAGTTAGTGGAAACATGATTCAGGTTTTAAAAAGCATGGATAACATAGACGTTTTTCTTTTTATTCTCAAACATTAGAGCAGATTTGGACTAGATAAATGATTATTACCCCGTGATGGTTGTTGCCTTGGAATGGTTGAAAGGGGATTAGATAAATTATACAGGTTTGTTCAAGGGATATTCATCTTGATACTTCATGTTACTTTGTTACCATGTTATCTTAGATGCCACATACTTCTAAATCAAATTTCAGGGAAACAATAATTGGATGGGAATATGTCTCCATCTAATGTGAATATTTCTTTGGCTACATTGTAAAATAAAAGGACTAAAATGAACCTTGGCCTAATCCATCAAGACTATTCTGATATTCTTGCAAATACTTTGGTTCTGCTTCTGTTCTTTATTTACTCTGTACTAGTAACCGAGTTCAAAATCTAGACTTGAAATACATTTAGAAATTGTTATGATCTTTGCTATTGGTATTTTTAAACAAGGTTTTTAAAGCTATTTTTCCCTTTCTTATTACATTTATTTTATACTTGAAGTTGTAGCTGTTACCTTCCTTTTTGTGGAGGTGGTCAGAACTGTATCTTAAATACATTCTCATCATGTCATCAACCTTCAGAAGAGAGGGCAAGTGATAAAATGCAAATTACTGCAAAAATCCACTTACCAACTTGTGTAAGATTTTGAAATGCAGTTATAAAAGAATGAACTTTTAGTGTCATCTGCACTATTTGCAGAAACTGCTCTACATCCATACCATTTTTAATTACCAGGCATTTGTTATTTTTATCTTTTCATTGTGAACCTAGTCAAGTTTTTAAATACAGTAGAATGTTTTTGTTGGTAATTGACAAGTTTTAAAAGTTAAAACTCTGAATGATATGTGTGGATAATTGGACAAGTACTGTGCTTTGCTTCATTTGCAAAGCATAGTTACAGAAAAAGTTCTCTCCCTATAACTTTTCTCAATCCATTTTTGGAATCAAGTTTGGCCAGTCTTCACTTTCCTTAAATTTTTTTTAGTATGGCCAGTGTATTGTAATTCTTGCTTTATGGTTCTTTTAAAATGGTATTATTACACCAAGAAAGGTTTTCACTTTTCAGTTAATTGTAGATGTTCTTGGTGGGAACTGCATCATTTCTTCCTTCTGAAAACCTAGAAGAATAAAAATTACATTTTGCATGAAAATGAAGAATTTACCTGCAGGCTTTTTTAAAGGGTTGGACTTTTGTTATCTGAATGTGAGATGAGTGGAAACTTTGCTTTTTATCTTAGTTGTTTAAAGGTGATCTTGGAACAATAAAAAGTTTATAGAAATTAATTTATCAGGCATTATAATGTTTCCATGGACCTCAAGAGAGGCAAATGATGTCATCTTATATAATGGCATTTGTATTATGTCATAGCATAAGAGTCGTCATTTTGGTATCACTGACATTATTAGAGATACCATTATATGTTCAAATTTGGGTCTTGTTTAAAATAACAGAACAAAATTAACAGTTGGAAGGGACTTTGGAGGTCTTCTAGTCCAAACCCTTGCTCATGTAGAGGAGACCCAATATACCATTTTAGACAAATGGTTGTCAAATATGTAACACTACATATTCTTTATTTTAGCTAATCTATCAGACCAATCAATATTATTGTTTCTGAAAGTATAAAAAATAATTTCTGCCATAATAAATTAGATGGTATCTACATTGCCAGATTGGCTTTTTATCTTGTGGTCAGCTTCTGGAGCTAAATTGTAAGCTGATACAGTAAACATTTTGGTAACTTAATACCGGGGTCCCCAATATTCGGTCTCTGGACTGGCCCTGGACTGTGGCTTGCCAGAAACCAGGCTAGGCAGGCAAGCGAAGTCGCATCCACTGGATGCAGGCAACACACAAAACCGCACCCCCTCAGGTTTACAGAAAAACCTCCACGAAACCAGTCCCTTGTGCCAAAGGGTTGGGAGTTGCTGCCTTGTTTTTTTACATTATTACACCTTATCTCACTTTAAACCTTATTTTTCAAGAAAAGCGGTAGAAAAATGCACTGATATACGCAGTAGTTTGCAGTTTTTGGTAGTTTTTCTGATGTGATTCATCAGTCATGAAAAGACTAAATTTGTCAGACACCATTGAATAATGGGCTGACAGTGTGGTTCGTGTCATTCCCATCATCCATCTAACCTAAATAAGAGCAAGAACTGTGAGAGATGAAAATCAAACATCTGTCAGATTATATAGAGGGATAACAATTGTGTAGCATATATTACTGAGTTTAGTATCTGTAGTGGCCAAGCTAATTAAAGCAAATAAACAGAGCAGTAAGAGAACAATTCTTGAAAGAATTT
The DNA here is from genome assembly GCA_026931265.2 of Tropidonophis doriae. NCBI lineage: Eukaryota > Metazoa > Chordata > Lepidosauria > Squamata > Natricidae > Tropidonophis > Tropidonophis doriae. The sequence goes on from JAPKID020001247.1 coordinate 4,084, forward strand.
AAACCCTTTTATGCAGCCTTTGTTCTTTTCCCATGTATTTCTTTGTCATTGTGACTACTACTTCAGCTTCATTCACAGAAATTCTTATATGCAGTGCTAATGCTGGGAAAGGGGTGTGTAATATGTGCATGCAGGGGCAGTGTCCTCTCCCTTAGGGCTGCCCTAGCTGCCGAGAGAACATAGAACGTGTTGAAACTGTTGTAGGCTCCAGATGAGGGCTGATGAGTTCATTAAATCTAGGATTTAAAAAGCCTTACTTGATGCATAAGATTTAAAGCAAAGGGTGCAACCTTGTTATTTAATCTTGACAGTCAGGTTTTAGATGTAGTTTATACATCTGCAGAAACAATTAACCTTGTACTACCATAAAACTTAATTTGATGTGGGAGGCATTATCATATTCTGAACTATATAGAGTTGGGTGGAGTGCCTTTTTTCAACTTTAATAGAATTTGTTTCATTCGGTTTGTCCTCTAACTTGTTTTAAGCATATGGAGATAAATGTCATGTGGCTTTTACATATTGAAATGTATGTGCAATACTGTACATTTGGTTTGAATATAATCTGAAGTCTAATTGTATCGCATTCTTAAGAAGAGCAGTTTTTGTGGTATTTGCAGTGGTCGTACTGGGAGATATGTATCTTCCTATGAATTAAATTTCGGATTACTTTTTGGTTCCAGCACTATTTTAAGAATGCATTGTCTGATAGGAATTTCACATTTTAACCTTCATTTCCCTTTTTTATTTCACATTTCTTTGATGTATAAATGTAAATCGTCTAACTTAGTAATCTTTTTCTTTTTTTACAGCATTGTCCAAGATATAACAGTTGGAACAAAGGTAGGTGTTTTTATTCCTCTCATTGTTTCAGCAACTATATGTTGTAAAACCATTCTCACAAACCCAAGCTATTTTAAGATTTACGTTTCTGAATGATTTTGTTAATGAAATGAGATTTCCATTGTAATAATCACATTGATATTGTGTGATGCTTTTTTGGGGGGGAGGGGGGGTTATATTCCAGGGGGCAAGTTTCATGAAGACATCTTTGGAAGGTTGCTAATTCCTCTTATCCAATCTTCTAGACTGAAAAATTCCAAAAGAAAATATTGCATTCTTTGCAATGTATGCAGAGTAATAGTGAAATTGTAGAGGAACATGCCAGAATTGTGTGAATTCTAGAATGCTTCAGGGATATTTGATATGCAAGAGGTCTTTGATAGATTAGTACAAAGAAAGTAACTCAGTTTGATATTCTAAATAGTATTAGATCAGTTTTGTTTGTGGGAAATATTTTTTTTAACTTTCAGGTTTCCCCAATGCTTATTGAGAAGTCTTTGTTGAAAGTCTGGTTCTTAATTAAAAACTAGTCAGACATCTTTGAATACAACAAAACACGACTATTCAGTCTGGATATTTTGGTCCTAGAATTATCACCATTAATTATAGAGATGACGATGAGTAGAAAAATATCAGCAAATGTAATGAGAAATAGGTGTTCGGAGCATGCATCCCATCTCTTGGCTGTGAAACATCATAGTCTTAATGTGTTGCTATCTATGAAATGTGAATCTTCTAGTCTGCAAGATTTCCAGTCAATTAATTTTATCAGAATTACGTTCAAATTGGTAAGTGGGAAGGGTGGTGTGATTAAAATCTGAATTATGCAGAAAAAGAACTAATTTTGAAAATTATGCTATACTGGTTATGTTGAAGGCTGCTTGAAGTCTGAAATAGTTGAAATATTTCACATGCCTCCTTTTTGTGTGTTTGAGACAGCTGTTTTTTTAGCTGTTGACTTATTTTACCAAAAAAAGGCATGTTCAAGGGCTATTGTTACAGTATTGATAATCTAAGAAGTGAAATAGAAAATCCAAGAAGTTAAATAATAAACAACTTTGCAGAGAAGTGCAGCAAAGATAAGGAATCTGAAGACTAAATCATATAATGATTGACTAAGGGAACTACATATGTTTAGCCTAATGAAGAAAAGGTTTAGGGATGACATGATAATACTTGGAAGGGTTGTCACAGGAAAAAGGAGCTGAGGGCAGGACAAGGAGCAATGGGTGGAAGCTCCTCAGGACAATCCAACCTTGAACTAAGGAGAAATTCCTTGATTTGAACAATCATTGGACCAGCTTTCCTCCAGAATGTTTCATTGCTGAAGATTTTTAATAAAAGATTGGTCAACCATCTGAGATAGAGTAAGGACTCCTGCCTTGGGCACGGAGGTTGGACTAGAAGGCTTTCTGGTCTTCTCACTTAAGATTGTGATAAAATATATTATTGTGCCTCTATCAGCTTTAACTATGGAAAATATAGTTTGCTGACTTGGCATGACGTTTAAGCCCTCATCCCATAAACAGTCTTGGAATATCTGTGTATTACCACAGAAGTGCAAGCTCTGTAAATATGCTTCATTATGCTCTGCCTTGACCTTGTTAGAAAGCGTTCACTCTGTCAGGCTAGATAGACCTACTGTTGTACAGAGACTAGGATCTTTGCCATGGAAACAGGGAATATGGCTTCAGGCCACAAGCCAAGAATGTCAGTGAAGACATTCCAGGCCTTAATGTGCATCTTCAGTTCTATTACAATCTGGCTCTTGGTGGGCTTGCTGTAACAGGCTTTATCACATATGTGAGCCACATGTGTTGACATAAAGAAATATTAACTAATGCTTCTCAGTTTGAAAATATGGAAAGCATGTGGAGTATGCATCATATTCAGTTTTCTGCAAACTTTAACCCTTTAATTCATGAAATTCTTGTAGGAAGTAAGTTACTGTCCTTGCTTAAAAATAGTTATTTAATTTTAAAATAACAAATGAGGTGATGGGAAAAGACAATATTTTTGTGTTTTAGATTCTGAAAAATGAAAATAATAACTATTCTGGCAGGAAATATTGATGGAACTTTTGCATTTACAGATGTGATAAGAACTTTGGCGTCCTTACATTTACAAACTCCACATGTCTGTAAAGCAAAGGAATGATAAGTAAAGATCAGAAGAATAGTTGGGGTTTAACTTAACAATTGCTTCATTTAACCACTGAGTTACCAGTCACAAGTACTGCCTGTATCTTGTTTTAAATACGACAGCTAGGACCACATTTTCTGGTAATTTAGCCTTTAAATCCCTGATGATTAACAAGGATTGGAAAAAAGTATCTATTTGAAACCCTAACAGTATCTTTGCCTAGTGGCTAGGAGTAGATAAGCAAATATCAAGTAAAGGAATGCTCTAGTCAGCAGTAATTCTGATACTCTTGAAAAATTATTTATTTTTAAATGAAGCAAGCTTATAACCTAAATATCTTTATGTGAACTTCTACAATTAGACCAGGGCTAAGTGTTTGTGCTGTAGTCCTGCTGCTCCCTTGAGTTATTTTGGAGTGGGGTACTGCCATAATTGAACCAATTTGAGGCTGAAATTAATGTTCTTAGTTTAATTTGTAACTGCCAATCTTTTAACTCAAAGGTCCAGTGAGATAAGAGTTATCTCTACATCTATCTTTGTCTATTCTATATCATCATATCAAAACAGACATCCTGTTTGGGCCCTAGCAGCACAACGCTTCCATTTTCAATATTATCTAGTGGAACAGCTGGAAATTTCAACTGAGTGACTTAACTAGACTAGATGAATTTACATTGTGCTATGTTGCAGTTTATTCTGCCATAGTTTGTTAAATATTTTATAGTCTGATTTGTTTACAAACTAAGTAAACTTTTAACTGTATAAATGTGCAGGAATATGTAAGCAAACATAGGCAAGGGATTCTGCATTCCCTGCAATGAAATACAATCATTAAAACTTGGTTTGGATGAGAATCTCACAGTGCAATGCGCTTGTAAAAGTTGGCAGCTGTAAACCTGGGTGTGGAGTTCTGTATCAGACAAGAAAGACAGCATATCTTTGATTATTCTGAGTTCAAGAACTCTGAGCCATTTGACTACCCCACCCTTCAGATCCATTTAGAGTAGAGGTTTATTTTATGACTTGTTTCTATAATAACTGGAAGAAGTCTGAGAAAACTAAGGAGGGCAATACAGCAGAAAAGAGCTGTGCTTTTGAGCAGTCATGAGACCTTTAGGGAAGATAGACAAAAAATGATACAGCTGAGGACCCAACAGTTGAAGAGGTAGGGAAGGATCCCTATTGTCTTCCAGATTTCCTGAACAAAATCAGAGGCAAAAAATAGCTTTGAATAATAAAGGAGAGCTCCTTTCTGATTTAAAAAGTGGTGAAGGCTTAAGCCATCTTGTTCCTCATAGCCAATGTGGCTGATAAAAAAACCAGCTTCATTGGGCATGGTTAGTATTGGAATTGGGAACCAGGAAATAGCAAGGATACAGGCTTAGAGAGGAAATGGGGAGAGGGGAAACATATGGGAAGAAGGCAGTAATAAATGGCTTCTGTATTTTTAATCCAGCAAACCACATGGTGTGTCCATGTTGAGTTAAAGGAGGTTTCTTGTGTTCTTAAGTTGAAGAGGAAAGTTGTCATAAAATAAATTCATAATAGGATTGAGCATGTATGTTATAATAGATTTTTTCTTTTGATTTTTTGCTTTAAAAACAAAATAATACTAAAATAAGTTTATATAAAAATAATTTAGTCCAGTTTTTTATTAAAATTTGAAACATTTTTCTTACTGCAGTATGGATTTGTAATCTCAGGCCAATAAATGGTAACTACATGGACAGGTGCATCTACCTTAGCTTATTTGTCCAGCTGTTCTGAAATGTTTTAAACTATCACAAGCATTTAATAAATGTCTAAATCAGCACTTTTCTGTAATAACTAGGGGTATTCATGGAATGGAAACACTGTTTTGTTTCAAACTTGGAACAAATCACTGCATTCCATAAGTTCTGCTGGGGTCAGCCCTAGCTTGGCAGAACTGAATCCTGGATCATTTTCAGGAGTCAGATAAAGCAAAATCCACATACTTGTAGGTTCAGGCTGGTGTGCCCTGCACCCTTCCTCATCTGAGTTGCTTTGTGCATAGCCCAGGCAACTGGCTCACCTATCCCCAAAATTTCCTAGCACTTTTTCCATTTTTTCAGCCAATGGTGGTATTTTGTTGCTGCATATCAGATAACCCATTTTAACTCTGATTTTCTTTTAGTGATATAGGTAGTCTTACAACCATTTGTTTAGTGACCATTCGAAGTTACAAGATCATTGAAAAGAGTGACTTAAGTTTTTTCACAAATGGCCATTGCCGCATCCCTGTGGTCACATGATCAAAATTCGGCTATTTGGCAGTTGGCATGTGTTTATGATAGTTGCAGTGTCCCTGGATCATGGGATCACTTTCACAACCTTCTGACAAACAAAATCAATGGGGAGGCTAGAGTCACTTTAATAAGCATGTAGCTAACTTAACAACTGTGACAAGAAAGGTGGTAAAATGGAGACAAACTCATAAATGTCTTGTTTAGCAGTGCAAGGTTTTAGCTCAATTTTCAAGGACTTACCTGTGCACATTTCAGATTCGCTAGTTGAGTGGATTACGCATACAGTATAACTATATTTTGGAATGCTGCTTTGAGGGGGTGTTAAGATGGAATTTTCATATAGAAATTACATTTTTGATGTGTTTTTTGTGCAAATGTTACAATCTGTGGAAACTTCATGGGTTTTTTTTCCTTTTTGAGGCAGCAATAGAAAATATGTATTGGCTACATAATTTTAGGCAATGCCCTCTATTATTGCCATGACTAACTGCAAACTCCTGCATGTTGCAGGAGATTCCAAGCTACTTTTCTTCAGCAGCAGCAGCCACCTTTTCAATATGAATTCCAGAGTATGGCCAGGGGGGCAGAATATTACCATGCTGGGACATGTGATGGCTGAGCAAAAGAAATTTACTTGGACCTGCTGAATGAAAAGTGATGTGACAGACTTCAATCTGTGTTTTTCACACACACCCTTCAGTTGTTGCCGGATTCCTTGTATTTTTCACTTTTGTCATACAGTACAGATAATTTTCAGTTCCCAATTTGTATAAACATGTTTTAGTTTGATATGGACATGGGGCAAACTGGTTGACATAAAAAGACTTTCAGTGGTTTTTTTTTTAAAAAAACCAATGTTTTACAGAGCTTGGTTATGTAGGCATTACTAAATCATTACTGAGAAAGCAAATGGGAATTAGTAAAGAGGGGCAGAATCCTGCCACTTATGCATTTAACATACTCATCCAAAGATGCTATGATTGAAACACACCAATATATCTATTAATTTGCAGACCCTATTAGTCAAGAATTTTCCCTAGTTCCCCTTATCTGTCTTCTAACTACAATGCTTTCTCAAATGAAGACCATCTAGAGAAATAATACTATTTTTGCAAGCATGCAGCATGAATTCTTTAAGCATCAGCTGCAATTTCTCACCAATCTGATTGACTTTAACAAACTTTGTCCAAATATCTTCTAAGTATTCTTCTTAAAATAAGGAGTGGATAACGCCGAGCTTTTTGCCTGAGAAAAAGCTTGAACTCAAATATGTTGCCTGACTCATTTGCACCTGAAGATTTTAACCCCCTAACCTTCATATCAATAGAGCAAGTAGATGTGATTTGCTAATTTTAATGCAGCTTGACTCACCATGCCCCATAGATGCCTTTCCCTTTTCCTGTCATCTTTGGGGCAAAAGATGCTGCTTTTGAAAAACGCATTTTGAGAAAGAACTCAATTTCACATGCTTTAATTGGTTTGCTGTCCATCTAAGAATCTATTTCCTTTTTCATATGGGAGTAGTGTCCCACTATTTCTCTAATATTTCACTCAAATAAAACAAAATTGTTTCCAAGTGGATTGAAATGCAAGTCTTAATTTTACCTTCATGTTGCAAAGCCGAGCTATGGCCCTTTGTCGTTCCCTTGCTTTAAGAGAGGAAGGCTGAAGCCCAAACAATCATTCAAATAAATTGTTTCTTTTCTTAGATTTTCAGAATATAAATCTTACTCTTGGTTATGGGCACTGTTGGAGTTGCTCTGTTCCTTGCTTGTATGGTTCTTAACATGCCGTTGCTGATTCCATTATATGTAGGGTTGAGTGGAATATCAAGCTTTCCCTTTACTTTCTCCACCCATCTCAGTTTCTCTACCACTTTTAATTCTTGTTTTCATAGCACCTGAATAGAAATTAGCAAAGTGCTGTCAACTTACTTTTTTTTCCCTTTCTGTTTCTCTTTCAGCGGGGATCTGACGAACTTTTTTCTACTTGTGTCACTAACGGACCCTTTATCATGAGCAGCAACTCTGCTTCTGCAGGTAACACTGATAGCCCCAAGAACTTAACATTTCTTTAGCATTTATTTGCCAGGGGAAATTGACCTCTAAGGCAACCTGAATATTTATTCCAGTCACTTAGTAGCAACTGGCTCCAAAGGAGCTTTTGCTGCCATTTATTAAAGGGTTTCAGCAGTCTTAAATTCCCTAGTGCTGATACCTGAAATTATGCCTCAAGTTTTATATAGGTGATTAATGCAGATGAAATATTTTGCATAGCTTAGAAGAACAAGTAACAGATATTTGCAGAAAAAAAAGGAAATTATTGCAAAATGGACTTGTCTTTGTGAAAGGCTTATTTTCTGAATATGTGACACACACGCTGGTAAGATCACCGTATAAAGACTATTTTCCAATGTCTGCAACTGAATAATATTTGTTTGAAGTTTACTGGAGGTTTTTATTGGTTTTTTTTTTCTCCTGACCTTCACCATTGTGCCTACAGTCTTGTTTCATCAGACTAGCTTTTGGGCATTTTGTAGCAAATCTATTGCTGCCAGTCAATATTTACTGATCTGGTGTTTGTTTATGTATTTATTTAAAGAGATTGCTCAAAACACTGGGCAGCTTAAAATGGTAGAGAACCAAAACATGTCCGGACACAGCACACACCAAATAATACAAAATACAAACAATAGCAGTTCTATAACCTCCTTATTCCAAGACCAAGTTTTGAAAGATATTTGAAAAATCAGGGAGGTGGTTACAGAAATTTTGGGAAGGGATACTGTTTCAGAAGGCAGGTTTCATGACAGAGAACACCCTTTCCAGATCCTGATGGATGGCATCAAGCTCACCAACTCTACCTGATCTTGCTAGTTAGGCAGAAACTATGGGAGTAGATGGTCTTTTAAATAATCCAATGCAGTATCCTGAAGGGCTTTAAAAGTGATAACCAGACCTTGAACTGTACCTGGAAACCACCTGATAACCAGTGAAGTAGTGGTGCAAAATGGACATACTGGGGCATGTCCATCGCTACTGGCATAGATTGTATTCTGAATTGGCTTATTAAGTTATAAATTGCTTATTTTTGCTTGTTTGCTTGCCTTGTACTTCATATTGCTGGTATTAGTCTCTAGAACTTGGCGACTGAATTAAAAGTAAAATGAAATTATAAAGTTACCCTCACTGTCTAGATCATGATATCTTTGGACTGAAACATGCTTAAGTGCCTCATACCCAACCCTGTTGGAGTATAAAAATGTTACTATATTGATTAACTGTGATTATGGAAGCACCATGAAATTGCTGTTATTAAGACTAGGTGATTAGCCAGTGAACATGTTCTTAAGCTGTATATAATAATTTTAAAGCACGATTGGTTGCCAATCTTAAATTGCTACTGTTGGTTGAAAGTTGCCCTACAGCAAACAAGACATGGAGGTAAATCTATGTAGGAGGTGAAATTTCCATCTGGGTTTAAATTATGAGTAAGGTAATGTAATTTTATGATTATTGGTATATAGGTTATTACGGTGTACAAGCTACACTGTAATAGCTACTACAGTGACTGCTGGTAGCAAAACCTGAAGTAGAAGTTCACTGGATTACTTTTGTATATACTGTACTTACATGGCCATGTCAATATAATTATATTAAGCAATCTTATTAGAATAAATTAGTCCTTTCCATAAGTAACAGTTTTGCTGATGTGCATATTTGGAAACTTGAAAATGTGTCATACAAATTTTCATTGCATAGTTATTATGAGTTGATGTATACATTTACAAAATGGCTACACTGGGGAGAATAACCTAAATAGTGTGCAAGATGAATATCCATGACTCCATCAGACTCCAGGATATCCTGTAGCACTGTAATTTGATTTGCTTTTTATGGCAAAGTCAAACAATTACCTGCCATTTTCTAAAAACATGCCTGTAAATCTTATGAACAATGAAGCCCTGGGGAACTTTTGGAAATGGTGGTTTTGAAGAGATGTATTTACTGTATTGGTGAATTTGATGGTCCATCCCAGTTTTTAAATGTGAGTATAGACTTTTAAAAATGAAAAATTGATGGGAGTTCTATGCAGATACACTGGTGGGCATCAGATTGTGCATTTCTGCTATAATCTAGCAAACTGCAGAGTGTTTGGAGACGATTAAATTTATAATATGATCAGACTTGCTAGGACTTCTTAAAAGGGAAGTTGTCATATAGTAGTCTTGAACAGAAGCAGTGAAGTGACTGCAACTTTTTTCATCTTGTGTGTGATAAATGCACTATTTGTCTTGATTATATCAGAAACGATCTATTCTTGTGCAATCTTTTTGTAGCCAATGGAAATGACAGCAAAAAATTCAAAGGTGACAGCAGAAGTGCAGGAGTTCCATCACGAGTAATCCATATCCGTAAATTACCTAGTGACGTGACAGAAGCTGAGGTTATTTCCTTGGGATTGCCTTTTGGGAAGGTCACAAACCTATTAATGTTAAAAGGAAAAAACCAGGTAAGCCATTTTGAGATATATTTATTTTTTAAACAAAATTTAGTTTAACTACGCCAAAACTTTGGCGCTATTTTGATTTGAAAGCGTATCTGCCTATAGGAGAAAAGAGACAGCTTTTAAAAAATTGATTTGCAGATTGTGGTTAGAAATCTTTGTGCAAATGCAATATAATTTGTTTTGTTCATTATAATCCTTTACTAGGCTTTTATAGAAATGAACACAGAAGAAGCAGCTAATACTATGGTTAGCTACTACACCACAATTGCTCCTGTCCTCCGGAGTCAGCAGATCTACATCCAATTTTCCAATCACAAAGAATTGAAGACGGATAATTCTCCAAACCAGGCAGTGAGTGAAAATTTACAATTATTACAGAAGTTTTGTTAGACATATTACCTTCAAACATGTTGTACCACAATTTGGATTTGTAAGGACAGGGAATCAAATAATAGTCAATAGGACATGTGATAGAGCCCATTGGAGTTGGGCAGCTATAACAAATTTGAAGGATTAAGTAAAATAATAGTCAAGAGCCAGGTGTCATACTCGATTACGTCATATGACATATCACAAAGGCTTTGTCTTTGCGGAGTATGGGTGGGCGTGGCCTGCACATGATGCATCTGGCCCACGGGCCGCCAGTTTGACAGGCATGGTCAAGTAGGATGTCCTTAGTTAACAACTACTCGTTCAATGACAGCACTGAATGAATAGTACTTAAGCTTGTTCACAGCCCTGAATGAGTAGTCGTTTAAACAGCCATTGCACTTACGATGATTACAGCATCCCGTGGCTGTGTGATTACCATCTATGACCTTCCCTGCTGACTTCCCACAAGCAAAATCAATGGGGAAGCTAGCAGGTAAGGTTGCTCCCTCTCCCATAGGTTTTTCTTCCAAGGGGCCCCGCTGTACAAAATAAGATCCCAGGAACCTTGTACTCTGTAGTACACACCCACATCTCAGCCCACACTATAGTCTACACATAGTTGCCTGGCTATGTTTGTGCTATAGTGTAGTACTTACAGCACTGTTCACCCATTGGCCCGTTTACAAGCCACCTAAGAAAAGTTTTGTTGTGACTGGGACTTGCTGACTTCTCCTTTAGCTTTGCTTGTTGGAAGCACCTGGTAGGAAGTTGCAATATGAGGCTCTTCTCTTAATGACCCGCCATCTTCACCGATGGAGAATTTTATTGCTGTCGCTAAGTGATGCTGTCACATAGCATCATACAGTCACATTGCTTAGTGACTGTATGATGGTCCTAATTTTACTTTACTTTATTTCATATTTATACCCTGCACCCATCTCCCCAAAGGGACTCGGGGCGGCGCACAGGGAAATTTAAAATAAATACAATATACATAGAATAAATTA
>JAPKID020001248.1:0-15215 GCA_026931265.2 Tropidonophis doriae
CCCAGAATTCTCCAGCCAGCTATGCTGTCCAGCTATGCTGTTCAGCTATGCTGGCTCGAGAATTCTGGGAGTTGAAGTCCACAAGTCTTAAAGTTGCCAAGTTTGGGAACCTCTGGTCTAAATTCTCCACAATTTCCAATATTCCTTTCCCAACGTTTGTGAACTGTGGCTTGAGAGAACCCATTGGCTATGCAGTTGTTTAAATGTTGAAAATCTGAACTTGGCATTGAGTGGGCTAACTTAAAAAGCAACGGTAACAATAGAAAGACACAACACAAACACACTGTGCTGCTGACCCGGGAGCAAGAGACGTGTCTTAAGGGCCTTCTAGAATCGCAGACAAGGGAGCAGTAGAAGCTCACTATTCCTATAGCAACCACAATTAGGGCCAGGAATTCGTTCATTAGGCCAAGTGGTTGCTAAATGAAGCCGCAGTGATGCTTATGATCTTACTGCAGCTTCTTGCAAAAGTCATAAATCTGAGGCTTGGTTGGCAAAGGTTTTTCATCATCAGTGAGTGGTCACTGTCTGTAGTAATTGTTAAATGAGGGTGGGGAAGAATATATGGGGCAACCATTTGTCTGAGAGGACAGGGGGGTGGATTAGAAGACTCCCGAGTGGGATTCAATTTTTTTTACTACAGGTTTTGTGGGGTTGGTTTTATGGGCATGGTCTAGATTTGTGGGCGTGGTTTTGTGGGCATGGCAGGGGAAGAATACTGCAAAATCCCCATTGCCTCCCCACCCCACTAACCTGCTTTCCAGCTCCGTTCTTCTGTTCAGGGCAACAAAAGATCAGCTGGGAGGCTGGGAGGCAGCAGGGGCGTGGCCAGCCTATTTGTCAGTTCAGCTCAAAATTTCCACTACCGGTTCTCCAGAACCTGTCAGAACTGGCTGAATATAACCTTTGCCCAAAGTTCCTTTCAACCCTAGGATGACCCTATATAGAGATTCCTGAGAGATGTTATTCCAAGATGGGGTAGCTAATTTAAGCCTTTCTAATCAATTGCACAATCCCTATTAAAAACTACCCAACTTGGTTTTCTCTTCTTAAACTCATTATATGCATTAAATTCACCCCATCTCGCAGCTTTTGGTGTCATGCCATTTCTCTACATTACCATACATTCAGTGAAAAGGCTGTACACTGCAACCTACAGCCATGCAGATGTTGGAGGGGAAATGTTGGCTGCGGTACTATGGTGTTGCATCACCCTTGCAGCATTTAGCAGGAATTTATATGCAAAAAGAATGACAGATTGATGACCAGATAGGCCTCCCATCATACCAACAGCTTAGATTTCTTGGAAAATTGCCACAGAGAGAGAGAGAGTTAATCCTTGATTTATGACCATAATGGAACCTGACAATTACGGTCGTAATTTGTGACAGTCATAAAGCGGTTCCTCATGTGACTGATCCAGTTTTATGACTTTTGCAGTGGCTATTAAACAAATGCCACAGTAAAGGCTATAAAGTGACTGCCATGGTCATTAAGAAAACACCACAGTCATTAAGCAAAACCATGGTTCACTTGGTCTAGGACAACTTGCTGTAGTCAACTCGTCATGTGGCCCATTTGGCGCAGGACATCTCATCACAGGACAATTCAACAGTGCATTCATTGTTTCATTTAGGTATGTTTATAATTGGTGACCACGTTTTCGTCAAAATTATTGCAATTCTTGCATTTCCGGATTCCCTACATTTTATTATTGTTGGCGGAGGTTCTGTCAAAATTAATTTAACTTTTGTATTTATTGAATTCGAGTTGTCCTGCTGTGAATTCTCATGGCAAGTTGGCCATGGTGAGTTGTCCCTTTTTATGGTTTACTATGAAACATGTTTGCTGAAAATTGGAAGTAAATGCTCGTTTTCAGGAAAAACGTTGTGAATCACAATCAAGTGACCATAAAGGTAAAGGTTCTCCTTGTACAAATGTGCTAGTCGTTCCCTACTCTAGGGAGTCTTGCTCATCTCCGTTTCAAAGCCGAAGAGCCAGTGCTGTCTGAAGACATCTCCGTGGTTATGTGGTCGGCATGACTAAACACCAAAGACACATGAAACCGTGTGACCTTCCCACCATTTTTCCTATTTTTCTACTTGCATTTTTACATGCTTTTGAACTACTAGGTTGGCAGAAGCTGAGACAAGTAACGGGAACTCACTCTGTTACACCACACTAGGGATTCGAACCGCCAAATTGCCAACCTTTCTGATCGACAAACTCAGTGTGTCTTAGCCATTGAGCCACCGCATCTGACCATAGGATGCGCAACGCATCGGACCATAGGCAAATCACCATAGGATACTGTAAACAGCTGTAACTGTGGGCAGGTTGTCGAGTGCTCAAAATGCAGTTATCTGACCATGGGGAGTGGAAGGGCACGGATTGCCATTGGAATTTTTCAGAATTGGATTTTGGGGAAGAGGGAGGAGGTGTCCACCATAACTTTGAATAGTTGCTAAGTGACCTCTCATAAGTCAAGGACTACCTGTACTTTTCCCCAGGAACGAGGGGATTTCTTTTTGTTATTTCTATAGGTGAAATAACTCAGAGAGTGTGGCACTGACTAAATTATTATTCATCGATCCTTCTACTGGTCTGCTGAAACAAGAGTTTAGGACAACAGGAGTGGAGACAAAAGTAGGCTGGTTTCTGATGGCCTTCAGAAGTGGACAGGATGCTTTACAAAATGACCTTATCCTGTAACAACTACTCTCACTTACTCATTGCCAGGGGGCGGGGGAACAGGACGGTTGCCAAAAGATTTGCAAATTTTAAATGCTGCACTTTGACGTTGGGACTGTAGGGAAGGGAAAGAACAATGGAAATGCTGGAATATATCCTTTTTACAATGTCTCCTCCCTAAATTGTCGGTCTTTGCTTGCTTGTGCCAGTAAAGTATCTAAAATCAAAGTTAGATTGATAGGAGGAACAAGCAGAACTGTCAGTTTCTTAGAATTTGCCATCAGAAAAAAATATTGTTGCAACAGCAGCTCCCCCTAGTGGGCACTAGAGCCAGCCTCAGGGAACAAGAAGCAATTTATTTAATTTTTATTTAATTTATTATATTTTTTAAACCACCTAAAAGCCAAAGTTATTGGGGAAATGATTTCTTAAACAGCTTCCAGAATATCTGTTGCTTCGCAGTTCCCTTGATCCAGAACCAAATGTCTCCCTCATTTACCACTTTCTCAAAGTTGCCACAGAATTGTAATTTTGAATATGATCAAAAGAGAAAATGAATTAACATGAAGGGGGGCATCATGCTATATTTTACAAATTAAAATTAAATTGAAGTTGCATCATTAATCCATATTTAGTTTTTGGAAGCATCTTCCCTATGTATGTGTCTGCTGCTGGATAGGTTACTTTTTCCACAGACTGAAGAAAACATATGCAGATCCTAAATCAAGATCAAGCTATTTTCCAAGGCAGAAAATAAGGAGAAATTTTCTGACAGTAAGAACCCATTAACCGATGAAAGAGACGTTGCCTTCAGAAGTTCTTAATTTTTAATGTTCTTAAATTTTAGTACAGGTTAATTTAATTCGCTTTTAACTTGTATGTATTATGTTTTAGATGGTTTTTAATTTCCCTGTACACAGCCCTGAGTCCCTTTGGGGAGAGGGGGTGGTTTATAAATGTAATAAATTAATTAAATTAAATTAAATTAAATTAAAAGTTGTGGGAGCTTCAACATCAGAGATTTTCAAGAAGAGAAAATGGCAGCCTGCGGACCTTCAGACGGATCGGAGCAACCTGGGGGTCTAGGTTAAGGGAGACGGGTGTCCCCCTGTAGGTGCCCAACTAACCGTCAAAGACGACCCTAAACTCCTCCAGGACAGTCTTTACAGGGGAGTCAGCTGGCACCGCATGGACTCCCTGGACCGAGAGGCCCAGGGCGGCAAACCAGTCTAGGCCAATGATGGCCGCAAGAGGACTGGTGACAACTAGTATGGGCAAGGGGCCCTTAAAATTCCCATAGGCTACCCTGACCACCCATTGGCCCAAGGTTGCAATAGGTGCACCCTGGTAATCCCTTAGGACCACCGGGGCAGGCGAAAGGTCGCCCTTCCTAAGCATGGGGCAAAGTCTTGACAGCTGGGCCCATGAGAGGAGGGATCTGGAGGACCCAGAGTCAACCTCCATTCTAACCCCCACCCCCTCTATCTGGACCACTGTGGTCAAGCGCCCACCAGAGTTGTCGATGGCGACGGACGTCAGCTCCTCTGACAAGGCGAGGTAGCCCGAGAGGGGAGGCTGTCGGTGAGCCGTGCGCTTCGGCTGCACAGGCTGCCACGGTGGGGGTGGCTGCGATGCAGGCGGTGACAGGTCTCGGGAAATGGCTGGTGCGGCTGCACGGCAGACGGCCGCCAGATGGCCCTTCCGGTTGCAGCGGCGGCAGACAGCGGCCCATAATGGGCAGTCGGGTCTGTGATGATCCCCGCCGCAACCCAGGCATGGTGTTGAGCTCTGGCGACCAGGCAGCAGGCGGGCTTGCCTGTGGCTTGACTCTTGCAGGCTGGCAACGCGGTTATCCAGGTCGAGGTCCTCCAGCATGGCTAGTTCATCCACCATGCGCACTGTCGGGGTCGGTGCGGCAAACGGCAGGCCGTGTGACGAATCGGCCACAGAGATGTCCGACAGCTCCGCGGTGCGAGCCTCCTCCACTGCCTGGTCCATGGTCAGGACAGCCTTGGCTAGGAGCCAATGGCGTAGATGGGCATCTCGGAGGCCCCTCACAAATTGCTCCAGCAGAGATTCCTTGAGGAATGCAGCTGCGAACTCGCACGGTATAGCCGCGGCTCGCAGCGCCTGGAGGAATTCTGCCATGGAGTGATCGGGCTTCTGTGCACAGTTCCGAAACATGCAACGGTGAGTGATGCGCGAGGGTGTCGGGGTGTAGTGAGCCCTCAGGTGGGTCAGGAGCTCGTCTCATGGCACCTCGTAGACCTGTGCCGGAGCCGTGAGCGTCTGGCGGTCGCGAAGAGCACGGGTCCCCCGCAGCTGAGGAAGTAGCTCAGCTTTCTCTCGGCCGAGAGCTCCCTCAGATCATTCGCTATGAGAAAGCACTCAAAGCGCGCCAGAAACGAGGCCCAGGGCTCTGAGGCCGCGTTGAAGGGCGCGAAAGCCGGCATAGTCGCCATGTCGTACTGCTGTCCGGAGATCGTCCGGTAACGGTTGGCAAGATAGCTAAACCTGGCCTGGCCCACTCCTCGTCGCCAGTGTTAAATTCTGAAAGAAGGTCCTACAGGCAGGTCAACTATAAAAGGTTTATTCAAAACCATCAGCAAAGTAACTATGTACAGGCAGTAGACAGGGGCCCGCCAGTTTGACAGCTCTTTATATAGCTGTCAAATTGGCAGGAGCGCTCCGAAGCCAGCAACAGTGTTTCAAGCTGGGCGCGTCCTGGCCAATCAGGCACGGCCGGCAGTTGCTGTTGCTGGGGCTGTCAGGCAAGGCTCCGTGGTCATAAGTCCGAGGACTCTACAGATTGGACTGCCATTTGTCAGAAATACTATAGGGTCTCCAGCTTGGGAGAGGGGTTGGACTAGATGACCTACGAGGTCCCTTCCAACTCCGTTAATCTGTTAAAAATATGGTATATATTGTTAAGAATTAAAATGGCCAAATCTAGTATCTCTATATCCTGCTCAGTTCTGTAAAGCAGCTGCCACACCGTGGGTCTGACAATGTGATTTGAATCATTTTCTTTTTCCCTTACTGCTGCTGCTACTGGTTTGAGCAAGCAAATGCCAAAATGGTGGAGAAACCGCTTTTTAAGGGGGGGGGGGAAGA
Source organism: Tropidonophis doriae (assembly GCA_026931265.2). NCBI lineage: Eukaryota > Metazoa > Chordata > Lepidosauria > Squamata > Natricidae > Tropidonophis > Tropidonophis doriae. The sequence goes on from JAPKID020001248.1 coordinate 5,806, forward strand.
GCTAGCAGATCTGATGTGCAAGAATCCAGTTAGCCACTAGATGGCAGCAGGGTTAGACATTTCAGTAGTTTACACAAGATTCAGTATGTGGTTTCTTCTTTTGACCTTTCCCTCCCCCCTTGCTTAAAAAAGCCACTTCCTTCCCACAGTGAGTTTTCTTTCATGGCTTATGGTTCTCCCTTGCACACAATGAACTTGAAAACTATACACACAATTTCTAAATCAAATTGTCATCACGAGGGCCACATGGGGACTAGTTCATTAACCTGAGAGCTGCAGTACTGAGGCCTTTACATTTACACAAATGTACTTAGTGAGTCAGAAATGAAGAGAATTATGATATACCATTCAACATACATTTATTAAATTAAAAAAAATATTACTGCAAAACTTTCCTGTGAAATAGTGCCATTTCCCTTGGGCCACATAGTTGCCAGTGTTTTCATTAATCAGAACTCCAATATTAAGCTGGATTGAACTGGTAGATAATATTTTTTTCAAGATCATATCCATCAATAATTATGTTTTGCTGATGATACTACTCTGAAAGTTGAAAATGCAAACGATGTTCGCACTTGAATAAAGTCAAGGAGCACAGTGAAAAAAATTGATTAATTGTAAGATTAATTACAAAGAAGATCAAAATAATGACAGAGCAGCAACAGAATTGCATTTTGGAGTGATTATCAATAGTAAAGGAAGCACAAGTCAGAAATGTGCCATAGACTTGCATATGGAAACAATATTTAGATGTTGTGATATTGTGAAAAAAAGATTTATGAAGGCAACAGTTGTCCTTATGACTCACTAACAAAACAAAATTTGGATTCTGAATATGCAAGATAGAAAGATACTTTTGAACTTTGATGTTGGAGAAGATTCCTGAGAACAGGATGGCCTTCCAAAACAAACAAATGGATCATAGATAACTAATAATGAGGCATAAATGACTGGGATGAAATTATTTGTCTTTTACAGAGAGCTGTCTCTGAAAATCTTCTGACAAGTGGCTAGGCCCTCATCCTGTGGTAAAACCATACCAGTACTAACTGGGGAGACATTTGAGGGACTATTTTAATATTCCAAGCTCTATTTGAATAGAGTTGGATACTTCAGGCTCAGTTGACTGTGAATGGAAAGGAAGGTAAATTTCATGGATCTTTGGAAGTTTTTCTTTGTTTTCAATCTATAATCCTGCTTATTTCCATAATGAAAATGCAGCACCAAGTACTTTCTATTGTATTATATAAAAATACAAGGCAGGATTAAATTAAGCCAGATTTTGCACTTTATGAACGGCTCAGGCCCACTGAGCAAGATAGATGAGCATAAGGCAAGCTGACAGTAGAGAATACTAGATGGGTGTAAAGATTCAACAAATTACTGCATAATAATTTCCATCTCCTAAAACTGCATTTTTGGATATCACTTGAATCAGTCGCAATTGTCAAGTGTAAACATTTTGAAAGCTAAATGTTGTATGGTTACATGTCAGAACTTGGGTAAAATAAATATTTGGGCAACTGGACAAGAAAAGACTCCACAGAAGAGGCAATTCTCTGGTAGCCTCAAATAACTACAAATGGCACAACACTGGTGCTTCTTCCCCACCCACCAGTGCGATTATATGTAAGATGACTTTCATCTCTCTATCTGGGTCTCTATTCCAGGTTTCCCAGAAATGTGCTGCCACTGCGGTGTTTTTAACCTAAGCTGTTGGGTGCTCAAATAATACTTTTAACAAGCCTAGATATATGTTGGTTTTTACATATTGTATTTTATATATTATTGTTGATTTAAATTTGTGACCTGTCCGGAGTCCCTCTGGAATGGAGTAGTGTCTAAATCTAAAGAAAGAAATTAGAAGAAAACGTGCTATTATGAAGAAGTGTTCATAAGATGAAATTCAGATCACACCTTTTATCCTAGATGCTCCCTTGGCTTGCAGGCTTGGTGCGTGGAAGTATTGTATTAACTTGTTTGTTCCATTTGAATTGAATGGGACTGAGTAATTTGATTTCGAGTACAAGCCTGACTGCAACTGAAGCCGATGACCTGTTGCTATCATGTCTACAAAGGAAAAAAAAGCTGATTTTCTACAGAAAACTGAGCCACAAGTGCTGGATGTGATTGACTGTTCAAGTGTTTCCATGTGCTATTCCCCCTTCATATCAGAATACACATAGCATAAGCCAGTTCCTCCTTATATGGCATTAGGATTCAAGAGCAAACATGTTGACCTAGAAGATCATAGATCTGTGTGGACAGAGTGCTCTGAAGCAAAACAAGGGACACAGCTGCCTTTTAAATGCAGAAAATGCTAAAATAAAGTTGCTATGACTTATGAATATGGAGGTAAAACTTACACTGCCTAGAAAAAAATTACTCTCTGTTCTGACTTAATTACTATATATCAAGCCATCCAGTTCTTCAATTTTTATCTAGAAATTCAAATACATTAACTCTTTTTTTTAGTAAATTGTGTGAGGTTTTTTTGCCCATTTCTTCCTTTTTATGTGAGCACTCTTTATTAAAGGTTAGAAACATTGCTAATAGAAATTATCATCTTGGGTAACGTAGGCTTTTACAATTGCCCATATTCTAACTCAGTGCAAATAATAAAAGCATTTTTTTTAATTGCCGGAAGGATAGCACATTCATCTACTGCAGAAAGCATAATCTTGTAACACTGTGAAGGTTTAACTATTTATAATACATAAGATCCTATGCTAATTAATGTCATAAAACAATTATCATTACAATTATTTCAACTGGGAAAAGAGAGGGTCAAGGGGAAATCTCTTGGATTCAGCAAAATAGCTCAGTTATGGCTTTTTCAAACCATCCCTGATACCTTTAGCAATGCAGGTTTTGGACTAACTGCAAACTGGGTGGTTTCCTGTTTCTTTAAATAGGAAGAAATAGTTTGTTAGGCATTCTCATCTTTTAAATCTTCCCAGGAACTGTCGTTAACTGTGAGGAAGAAAAAGATTTAAGCCCATTCTTATTAAGCTGAAGTCATCCATGATTCAGGAATTCCATGTACTCAAATTCCTAGTTGAAGTCTATAATCATTCATTAGAATTTTGATTTTTTTTGAGGGGAAAGATATTCTTGGATGTTGTCCAATTCGTTTCAAAAGACAATTTGGATGTCAGTTTGTATCTTTAAGTGTTGTAACCTTATAACATGCCTTAGAAGGCTTAGGGCAGAGTATCACTGACTACTAGGTATTGGCTGAAGATATATTGGCATTTTTCACACAAAAGAAAGGTGAAATAATTTTTCTTCTTTTGGAAGAAAAATGACGCTATAACCCTGGATGAGGAGAAGAAAAGAAGATGATGGCAGTGAATATTTGTTGAAGACAATAACTCTACTTCACTTTAGGCCATTGTCTTTCAACGAGGCAGATTCTGTGTGAGGGGGTATTACAGTGGCAGTAAAATTTTCAAGTGCTAGTAACAAGATCCTAAAGATCCTTGGCGAGAATACATAATAAAATGTTAACCGAATAGAAAATGTGATTAGTAAAGTAGACATAAAGCAGTTGAATGAATTGGCAATCTTTAGGGCCACAGATGGTGGGCAGACTACAAAAATGGTACCATAGGCATTGAAGGACGGTGAACATGGCAACTTTCAAATTATTTCCTTAAACTGGAAGCTGAAGCAGCTTTCTAATAAGACATTTTTCCACACTGAAGACATTGCTGCTACACGACACTAGAGGTGATCTTCTGCTTTGCAGCTTCACAACTTTCTAAATCAGTTTTAAAAATTAAAACAGTCTTCATAAAAGTCAGACAGGGAAGGGAGACTAGGAGGGGCCAATGGAAGTGTTTGAGACCCACGTATAATAAATATATTGCCTACCCTTGGTTTGAAGGAATGCATTGGTACTAAAATTAAGCAGGGGTTAGTTTATATAGGTCTAAAAGGCCTTTGGGAAATCAGAGTGGGATGCAGGTGAAAGCAGGCTATACTTTAAATGTCTCTTGAGTCAAGCTTAATTCCTTGTGACTTCAAACATCTTAGGAGGCAGAATATCCTAGTGCAGTAGTTCTCAACCTTCCCAATGCCGCGACCCTTTAATACAGTTCATGTTGTGGTGACCCCCAACCATAAACTTGGTGTCTCGGTTCCTCAGACCATCGAAAATATGTGAAAGGGTTGTTGGACCCCCAAAGGGGTCCCGACCCAAAGGTTGAGAACCACTGTCCTAGTGCTTTGTCACTGCCTTCTACAGCCCTGGGATATCCTGGTGGCCTCCAATCCAAATTCACACCACATCTGACTTGCCTAGCTATTTTGGAATCAGCCAAGATCGGTCAGCTTCTGTCACCCCGTCACCCATCAGGAATCAGACGCGCTTAGAAGAAAGAAGGGCCTATAATAGCTTCGGGAAATTTCCTTCCTCGGTTAAATCTAATAGACAATCGGTCGTACCGAGGGACACCTGCAGAGGGCTCCGACCCACAGCTTCCCACCCCAAGTCCCCAGCAGGCCGAGCGGTGCGGGGTGGAGCCGATCGCACTCTTTCCGAGGCGGGGTAGCCCCGGGGAAACGGCATCTTGTTGGTCTGAGGAGTGCAGAGCCGGCAACAGCATGCAGGTAGAGGAAGAAGCGGGTCAGCGGCTTTCGCGCCCCGAAGCTCGTTCGCTGCGGGAAAGAAGAGCTCGGAGGGCGGGCTCCGTTTGGGCGGGCGATCGCTGTCGGGTCGCCTAGTTCAGCGGGGAGGCTGCCTTAGGGGGACCCGTTTGGAGGGGCCGGGATGGGGCGAGTGAGTCCCGCCTAATTCGACTGCGTTTTTTGTTTTTCCTTTCCAGACCAGCTCCAAGCAAGCGGTGCAGGCGGCGGCGCAAGAGCTGCTGAAGTTTGTGCACCGCAGCCCGTCCCCTTACCACGGTAAGAAAGAGGCGGTCGGCGAAATCGGGACCTTTGCCGCCGACCCCGGTGTCACCAGAGGCCTTCCCGAGGTGGCTGTGCCCCTTGCCCGGCTATTAACCAGGCTTACGATGCCTTTTCTGGAATTTTAGGCCTGGTCTCAACAGTTAACATGAAAAACCTCATTGCCCCTTTTTCATATATTTTTTTAACCCAGTATTGGAGTATTCCCGCAGGATTAAAGTTAATGTACTAAAAGCAAGTAGAATGTTTCTGGGTTTGGTTTGCCAGTATTGCTACCATTTCTTTTTCTTACTCCTGTGGTTTTCCCTACCTCCATCCTCGCAAAATAATCTTTTTTTTAGTGTCCCAATTCTTCTCTGCCACTGCAGAGTGAGAAATTATTAACTTGTCTTTTATCATACTTGTGAGCATTAGGTAAGACAAAGGATAACATTCTTATTTCTTCCTGAGCCTTACTAATCTTTTTTTTGCAGAACTTTGCTTTGTCTTATCTGTAAGCCATGCTTAGCGTAATTTGATATTGTTGAATCATTAATGGCACCTTAATTACTTCTTTGAAGCAGAAGCTCACACTTTAAAAAAAATATAGACAGCAAATACAATTTTTAATATCCTTAATCTTCCCTTCCCTTTGCCCGTAGGATTTACTATAATTTGACAGTTGGCAGAGTCCATCTTTAGAATGACACTTATCAAACAACAAATTATCTTAATTATTTGAATGAAATTCATAATTTTGCCCAATCCTTTTCATTGCTGTTTTTTCTCTCCTTCCTGTTTAAAAAAAGGTAAAAATTATATGTGCATTTCGCTGACTGATCTTATTATTCCTAACTTTTATAAGTGGCTAGTAGAATGTTCGGGTACTTCTAATGTTCCTTTTTGTACCTGCATCAGAATTACTGAACTGTAACCTCTGAAGCAAAATAACACCATTTCCAAAGGCTAAACACAACTTGCGTATTATACAGGTATTGTGGACAGGAGCATCTGCAAGGGAGGTCAAAAGGGTTAGACGATGTAAGCATTCCCCCCCTTTTGTATGTGCATTGTGCCATCACAATGTATGAAAAGGGTGAAGCTTGCAGTAAAACACCTGCTTTCATCATTTTGACAAAAGTATCAGATTCTGCAGACGCCTCTGACTGTAGGCACATTCACACAAAAGATTAAGTTGCTCAGGCAGTGTAACATGAGCATGCGCCATGGATACAAATTCCAGCTAATGTTAACCAGAAATGGTGGCTGCTTCAAAATGGCCAGGAAACGTAACAGAAAAAAAGCCACAAATTGGTGTTAGGGAGTTGCATGGAAATGACCCTAGATGTTCATATTAAATAGCCCAACTGGTTTTAGCATATTTGCTTCCATGTTTAGCATCCAGTGTTAAGGTCCGCTCTCCTACATTAAAATGGTTTTTTTTAAATATTTTAAACCTGTATGCCACCCATCTCGCCTGCAGCAACCTTAGGTAGCTTATAGACATTCAACTAAAATGCACTATAAAATATTAAAACGATAAAATAAGGATCACAAATTTAAAATTCAAATAAAATTAAATTCAAATAAATTTGAATGCAGTTAAAGAACTTTTAGTAATATATTCTCTAACAAGAAGTCCAGAGTAAATATTGAGGTTTTATGCTGATGAGGAAGGTATTTAGAAATCCAAGGTGTAAAATGCGTTGTATTTGCACTGTGTGTATATGCATCTCTTGCATGCACATATGTATTTCCGATGTAACCGTTTCGTTTCTATCTAGCCCCTTTGCTTCTTAAGTAATTGCCTAATTTCATTTTGTAAGCATCTTGTACATTCTGTCGATCTGCAATCCAAAATGTAATAAACCAAAGTAAGTGCATTAGACTTGGCAGAGGAAGATCACATCTTGAGGCCTTAGGGCCAAAGTTGTGCTGACAGTCTCAGGACAACTTTCCTAATAATTATAAAACCCTAAAATTGCTTCCCAGCTTTATTGACCTCCAACTTTGTGGGGACTGCAACTTTCAGAATTCTCAACTAGCTTGTCCAAAAGCTGAGTGACACTTTTGGGAGTTGCAGCCCCACCCAAGTGGTAGAAGGCTGCCCGAGGGTAGCCAGGATAAGATCGCCATCACACCATCTGTTTCTAAGTTGGGTCAAACAGTTCTGATGAGCACCAGTAGAATCACATCACATCCTGTTAATTGGGAGGTCACCCAGAATTGTGAATCTCTGGAGGAGTTTTATAGAAACTTTCTTGCCCAGATGCCTTTGCTGTTTCCTTTTGTGATTGCTGCTTCTGTTCCTTCCGGCAGTGGTTGCTGAATGTCGGAAACGGCTGCTTCAGGCTGGTTTCCAGGAACTGAAAGAGACTGAACACTGGGATATCAAGCCTGACAGAAAGGTGCGGAGTAGAAGGGACATCATGACTTTTCTGTACCTTGCTTTGATTTATAGTGGTGTTACCTTTCACAGTAAAGGAGGGTAGGGTGGAAGTACCTCCAGCTAACTTCCCTGAGGACAAAGCAAAATATTGATGTCTCCCATCTCTTTCTGTACTCTTTTTTTTCCCCCTTTAGTATTTTGTGACCCGAAACTTTTCAACATTGGTTGCTTTTGCTGTGGGAAGACAATTCAAGCCAGGTAATGGCTTCACAGTGGTTGGAGCTCACACTGACAGTCCCTGTCTGCGGGTAAGCAATGATATAATCCTTCTCTGACATTTTCTGCTCTTGGCTGGATTTCTCTCCCACCCACCCCCTGCTTTGACTGATTTTCTTAATTTTCTCTGCTATCACATTCCTCTGATTGTGCTTCAATCAGTATGGCTTCTTTTCCTCTTCACAGCTACAGTTTTCTGTATGGGGGCACTATTTCTGATACTTGTTGGAAAGATTTCTGGTTTGGTACTTAGAGCCTCTTTCTTTTTAAAATGACATTAAGTTGCCACGTAGTAATTGAACATGGCTCTTGGGGGAGACCTGAGATTGTGGTTGTGTCTCTTCTAGGTGAAACGGTCTTCAACATGTAACCAGGAAGGGACAGTCCAGGTGGCTGTGGAAACATATGGAGGCGGTATCTGGAACACCTGGTTTGACCGTGATCTTTCTGTGGCTGGAAGAGTCATTTTTAAGGTCAGTCCTGCCTGAATTACTCTCCTTCTACATTCTTAGATGGATTTCTTCCCATGGATCCCAAGAAAACATAACAAAAAAGAGATATCACATGGGAAAAAGTTCATAGGGCAATTTTCCCATCTAAGGTGCCTTGAGGAGATATATGTTAATTTAGGTAATCTGATTTACAGAACTAGAACCAACTTCTCATGGTTTTTAGTTAACTTTTGGCAGTTGCTTTGTGAAAAAGTCATTGTTCTCTCAGAATGAAGTTGATAGAGGATTAAATGCAAATGTGTATAAATGTCTGTTGACATTTAATCCTCCACCCAAATGTCAATGTTTGTGTTGTAAAATAGATTTTCAGAGCCTTATTATGTAGAAAACCTGTTTTATATTCATTTCTTGATTGGGAATAGAAGCATTAATATTACAGAGCGAGTCCGTAAGACCATATGTATGGTGCAAAGCCTGATTTTAATATTGTTTGAGTGGAACTAAAAACCAAAAAATGACTAATGCATTCAAAATCTGATGTTGCTTCTTATCGAAGATGCAGATTTGTCCACCTCCACCTGAGCACAGAGCTTCCAAACAAAGCCGATTTTGTTTTTTTATCCAATTGCATTATTAAGACATGCTGGTACAAGAGGAGAGATATAGGTATGATTACAGTACTAATGTACTAGAACATGTTATTTGCTCATATTCAGAGAAGTTAATGTTCTCTTTGTTTAATATGCCTAGAAACAAAAAATGCTACTGTTTGCAATTTGGAATATACCGACAAGTATCAAAATACGTCCGTTCATTTTCTGTCTGTATGGGATGAGAAAATTGTTTTTAAGTTATATTAAATTGGGTGCCAGATACCTTTTTTCCTTTTGTCTTTAAAAAAATTATGTTGCTGCAAATGCCCATTTTTAAACTTTAAAAAGAGTCCATTTAAAGGGGTGCTCTGCATACCTAATAAATAGATATTAACTTTAGGTAAAGGTTCCTGTCACACATATGTGCTAGTCATTCCTGACTGACTCTAGGGGGGCAGTGCTCATTTCCGTTTCAAAGCTGAAGAGCCAGCGCTGTCTGAAGATGTCTCCATGGTCATGTGGCCGGCATGGGTAAATGCTGAAGGAATACGGAACACTGTTATCTTCCCACCAAAGATGGTTCCTACTTTTCTACTTGCATTTTTACTTGCTTTCGAATTGCTAAGGTTGACAGAAGCTGGGACAAGTAACAGGAGCTCACTCTGTTACACAGCATTAGGGATTCAAACCGCCAAACTGCTGACCTTTCTGATCGACAAGCTCAGAGACTTAGCCACTGAGCCACTACATCCTAAGCCACTGCATATCAACTTTAGATAGGTACATTTGTGTATAAAAAGTTGCAAGAAT
>JAPKID020001249.1:0-15213 GCA_026931265.2 Tropidonophis doriae
CAATTCCCCAGCCAGCATAACATAGCTGGCTGGGGAATTCTGGGAGTTGAAGTCCACCAGTCTTAAAAGAGCCAACTTTGCAGACCTCTGGCCTACATGGACTATGAAATGCCCTGCTTTTCAATGGCTTATGATTCTCATAATTTTATGAATGTAGTAGATGAATATTAATGCATCTTATGACATTGAGGCATCTCTTAAGCCTTATAGGCTGTATAAAGTGAACATAGACACAGACACACAAATGCATATATTTTCCATCCCTGTATTCCACAACAATATAGTTATATTTTTAGTTGATTTTGTACTTCAAGGATGGATAATATATAACCTGATCATAAAGGTCATTTTTATGTTTTTAAAAAATATTTGCTTAATTAGATAGGTACAATCTGTTCTGATTTATGTTTTTAAAATCACATTTAATTTAAACAATCTCTTGTAAATATAAATATCATCCAACATACAATTAGCACAATGAATAAATACAGTAATAAAAAAAATGCAAGCTGGGCTCACACTTCATATTGAGACATAATGCAGTTTTTAGGTTCAGCTTAGTGTAGTATACAATATGTCACATGTACTAGAATGATTTGTAAATATGCAACTTTCTATGTTGTACAACTTAGCCAATCATGTTTTATTCAATAAACCATACTCAAATAACTTACTGCTTAAGATAATTGTATGCCTTCTACTACCAACAGATGGTAAGAATTTTCTTTAATGTAAAGAAAAAGGAGAAGTTACTGCTTCTGCTGAAATGTTGCCACTTTCTTAAGTGTATGCGTTGTTTGATGTGAAGTGCCTATTGTACCTGGTATGTTAGAAAATAAATGTTTAAAATGCAAGGTAATGGTTTCCTCTATCCAGTTGTGAGGGCAGTGCTCATTTCTGTTACTTGGCTCAAGAGCCAATGTTGTCCGAAGACTTTTCCATGGTCATGTAGCTAGCATGACTATACAACAAGGCACATAGAATGCTATTAGCTTCCCACCACAGTGGAACTTATTTATCTATTCACATTTGCCTGCTTTCAAACTGTTAGGTGGGCAAGGAGCTGAGGCAAGCAAAAGGAACTCATCTGTCACACAATGCACCTGGGCTGTCAGCTTTCCAGCTGACTAGCTCAGCATCTTTAACCATTGAGCCACCTGTAGAAGGTCACTTATGTATTTAAAACAACAGAGTTATTGTTGGAGTTGTTACAGAGCCAGTTTTCAGTATTTTGATGTGGCAGATCATTTTTCCCAGTTTCTGTGGTTTGAAGTACCAAAAATAAAAAGGCCTGTATTTATTTCATTTATATAAACATTTAGTTTATGAACCATAATCTCATGCATTTTAACTATAGCAATAAAGACAGTAAAAACATAACTATCATAAAAACTCCCAGTATCACTGGAAAAAACAATGTTCCAAATATCAACAAATAGCTTTACTGGACTCCAGCCTCAGTCAATTCTACTCCAACATTGGGCTGAAAGCAAGGAGGGTAGGTATCTGCCAGATCACAGAGGGAAGGGTGTACCAAAGAGCAGGAGCAATTGTCAAGAAGGCACACTGCCTAGATACCATTAGATGACAACATTTAATGAAAGGGACCCGGTGTATACCCATCGTATCTGACCTGGTAAGGCAAATACCTTGAGGGAGGGAAGTCAAGAAAAACCTGCATTGTTCTTAAAGATTTTTCGTTTTTGCTTTCAACGAATTCCGGAATATATGTACATTTGGCTGACCTGAAACTGAGTGCCCCAACAGTTATAGTTCTCCAGGGAAATATTATGCCATTACTGATATTACAGTGGAACGTTCTAAACTTTCCAAAATTTTCTTTCCCAGAAAGAATTTGAAATTCACTTATCTTGCCCAATGTGTAATATGTAAAGGTTCTTTATTAACTAATTAAATTAATTAATCATAAAGTTTTAATAAAATGTGCCCTAAGTTAGAAAATGAATATTTGATAAAGAAACTGATTTTAAAGATTATATGAATATATATGTTTTATCTGCTTTTATTGCTTTTCTTAACCCTAGAGAGTAACAGATCCAACTTTGGAAGAGAGTCTGCTGAAAAACATTTAGTACTTGAATTTGTGGTTTTTAAAAATGAACTCTTAAGCAATTGTTTTGAAGTCATTACTTAAAGAGCCAAAGAAGTATGTACTGTATTTCTATTCCAGATGCTGTGAGAATACAGCAATATATAAAAACAACTAGGTCTGATGAACACAACGTGAAGGCTTTGCACTATATGAAAAGAAAACATGTTGTAGTCATAAGTCTATTAACACCTTTTGATAATTAAAGTATAATATAATATCTTAAATTCCAGTTGCAACTCTATATGTGTGCTTAATACGTTGAAATACATTTGAATACATTCAGTTAATGTGTAGGATTGCAGATGGTGCTCACTCACAACAATTGCCTTTTAAAGAAACATTTGTACTTGTTTGAAATATTGTATAACTTTTGGTTAGTCCTTACTTATTCCATTTATGCATAGCTTGCATTGATTCTAAGAAAGCTGAAGAGTGTATGGAATAGAAGATACGTGATAGAAGCATAAATTATGCCCGATTTGGAGTACACAAAAAACTCTTCAACATATTCCAGAATGTAACAGATACATGGATAAGTAATAAGAATTTATTAGTAAATAAACACCTGCACAAGACATCTGTTTGATAAGCTTCTGAATATGCTGCTGTTGTACCCTTGGGCCTTTGGCTCAGTTTCTATGGCAAGACATAGAACAGCAAGTCTACAAATGTAACTCCCATGGAACAAAAGGCTTTACCAAAGTAGCATTAAGAATATATATGAAAAATGCACAATTCCCATCAAGTAATACTTAAGAGGCCATCTAAGATAAGAGGGTGTCAAAGTAATGAAAGCAGTATTATAATGGAAGCTTCATGTCTTTTTTGTGTGCATTATGTTCTACACACACCCCAAAAGGCAGAACTGCTTTCATTGTTTTGACAAAAGTAGCAGAAGATTGCAGATACCATTTTTAAAGACTGTTGATTTTCAGAGTAATATTTGGAGCAAGATTGCACACCATGTTTCCTTGAAAATAAGACAGGGTCTTATTTTCTTTTGACCCCCGAAATAAGCACTTGGCCTTATTTTTGGGGCGGTCTTATTATTTTTGAGGTACAGGAGGTGGCGAGCATGGTCACTCCATGGCTGCTGCTGTGTTGCAATATTATTGGGGAGGGCTTATTTTTTTGGGAGGGCTTATTTTCACGCATGCACTTAAAAGACTGATTGGGCTTATTATCCGGGGAGGTCTTATTTTCAGGGAAACAGGGTAAATGAAACACGTTATAAATTATTACATTCTAAAATTTTTCCCAATCTGGTAACTTTCTAAAATGTATTTAATGAGGTTAGCTAAGGATAAACTTTAATATATCTGAAAAGTACTGGATTTAGAAAGTTTCCCTCTCTTTATACTACCCCAGGGCTTTTGTATTTGGTTGAAGACAACATATTGATTTAAAGCTCTGACAAACCATGATGTTTGACTTTTTGATCTTTCTCACTAAATATCAAAACTTAATAGTGAAAGGAAATTGCCGTCATAACTATGTCTATGAAGTCTATAATTATCTAGTTCATAGTTGTCCCAAAAGTTTTCAAGAGGCAACTGAACTTTCTTTGTTTTCCCTTGAAGATGTTTCGCTTCTCATCCAAGAAGTAAAGAAGCTTCTTAGATGAGAAGTAAAATGTTTTCAAGGAAAAACAAAGAAAGTCCAGTTGTCTTTTGAAATAGCACCTTTGGGATCTTCCTAAGTACCTGTGAAGACCAAATTTAGGGATATATGAAAGGTATTTTTAGTCTTTATCACTTTCTCATGTTTCCCATTTTCTTTTATTTTCATCTCAAAATAATTTAAGTAAAGTTTTAAAATGTGAACTGGTACTGTGCTGGAATGTTTGGATAGAAAGGAAAATGTATAAGTGAGTATCCATGTGTTGAGTGTGTGTATCTGTGCTTGTGTGAGTATCCATGTGTTGAGTGTGTGTATGTGTGCTTGTGTGAGTATCCATGTGTTGAGTGTGTGTATGTGTGCTTGTGTGTATTCATGCATGCATGCATACATACATGAATAAAAGTGATACAGGTGATATACCTCCCTAAGCAATCTAGCTCACATCAAATGTACCAATGTGATAGATGCATATAAAATAAATAAGATGCAAGATTTATATTAGTATTTAAGTATTTAATTTCCCATTCTCCTGACTAGTATAAATAGGATCACAATTTCGTTGGTCAAAATTATACAATGGAGAATATTAGGGGGTATGCCAAGTGGCTCAGGAGGAACTATATAATTTGAGATTTCAGTGTTATTACTTGTTAACTATGTTGATTCAATATGTATTGCTTTTAAGTTAACAATAGCATGAGAAATGAAATAAAATGTGGTTATCGAAATTATGATACTATAAATTTAGGTTATTACATTACTGATAACTAATGTAATCCAAAATTAGGCTTTTTCATATTTATATAGCTTTTGTTTAATTATCTATGCTACCTTTTATTGTGTTCCAACAGAATTTTGTTTTGAAGTAGGTGGTGGATTGTTTGGAATAAATCTATATAATTACTTTGAGTGGATCCTGGCTGACATTGGATCTTGGCTGACATATAGCCAGTAAAATTAACTTAAGAGCAGTAGTTTTATTTATGTATGTATTTTATTTATTTAGCTTGTCAAGCGTGTACAAGATAACAGGTTTAAGTTTAAACATGGACAAACAAAGGAAATGAGTACAAATAAATGGGGATGGTACGCATGCTGGTGCTCTTATGCACACTCCCTTTATGGACCTCTTAGAAATGGGGTGAGGTCCATGGTAGTAGACACTTTAAGATTGAAGCTGTGGGGGTTTAAGGATGTAACAACGGAGTGAGAGCATTCCAGGCATTGATCATTCTGTTGCTGAATTCCTATTTTCTGCAATCAAGTTTGGAGCTGTGAAATGAGACAGGAAATAATATTCTTTGGCCTTTTTGCCACTGATGCTGCTTTAAGTGGTGTAATTGAGGGAAGATATTTACAAAAAATGGAGCAGAACAGCCTTTTTCGAAGTAGGACTGGAGAAACATCAGTTTGCTTGAAGTATTCTAGATACATTTTTAGCTTCTAACCCAACTCTTAAATTGATCTGAAAGATAATTAAAATGAAAATAGCTAATCCTGTTTCATTTAAATATGTTCTTGCCTTGAGTGTATTTATGAGCATTGTACTGTGCATTTTCCTAGTTTTGTGATCTTCATCACTTCTTGAGCGGCAGAGAGAAGAAGAAAAATGTGGAGTAATTGGTACCTCATTATGAATATAGTAACTTACTTTACAATTGCAGTGTTCACTTTACAACTGCAGCATTCACTTTATGACTGCCACAAAAACAATTGCAAAATTGAGTGGACCACATGGATGACCCATTTTATGACTTATATTTATGACAACATAAACCATGATGGGCAGGATCCATTACAGTCAAAAGTCGAGGACCACCATATGACAATAGCACTATATATTCACAATGGATGACTACATACAAGAACGGGTTCCATATCTCTGTCTATCTATATCTATTGCAAATTTAAACATTCAGAGTATGATTTCATGGGGAAAATAATTAAAGAACTGAGTTTAGAAATGTGAAAATATTAAATCTTTATTATATATCAGTGCAATGAAAGACGTAAGAAAATAGTGTTTTTAGTTGATTTTTTCTTTTTTTCTGTTAGGTAATTTATGTTTAAATAATAAAATATTACTGGAATTGGCATTCAGCTCAAGTTTTAAAAAACGTAACTCCCCCTTTTTGGGGGGGTTAAAAATAAATCAGTATATTCTGCTTTTTAAGATTAATCCTTCCTCAGTAATATAATAAGCAGTAACTATACAACTTTTTCAATTTCTCTGTCTACTAACTAATGCTATATCTTTACATTAACTTTTTTAGTTTTCTCTTTTTTAAAAGGTTTTTATATAAAATAATTAAAAAAGGGAAATAATATTTTAAAACTATGACAGTGATTTAGAAACCATACTGTTGGAACAAGCAGATTTTAAAACTTTATTTCTAAAAAGCTTAATGATGGGAAAAGGACAGATTCTAGCTTGATTGTGTAGAATTGGTCTACTGTTTAGGTAGGTGCTATATGCTCTACCAAAATATAATTTGTTATTATTCAGTATTTTTTCTTAATTGTAAACATATATTAAATTTAATACAACTTCCAAAATTTATAACTTTTTGCTTGTAAATTTGATTATAAAATATGTTCTCATTTCTTTAAAATTTGTGACATTTTACTGACACCTAAAATATGCAATATCAATAGGGCAATTAAAAGCTATTGAGAGGAATAATACATCAGTTCATTTTTAATGAAGACTTTGTAAAATGGCTGACTCTAAAATATTGCCATGGAACGAGAGCAAAACACTGGAATGTGTCTCTCAATTTTTCAAGCTTTTTCCTACTTTTTGAAAATTATACCATTTGAAATTTCGAGTTTCGATGATGTTAGGTTAGAAAATGATACAGAAACAGCTAGGGAAATGTGGCAGTGCAGTGTTCTGGACTGTTTGCAGTTTCTTTGGTAAACTTAAGATGCTAGTCTTATATGATCAATCAGTCTATTTATATAATGCAGGTAGTCTTATCGCCCACTTGTTCAATGACTAAGGTTGCAGTGGTGCTGAACGAGAGATGACCAGTCCTCAAAGTTTTAGGTATTGTAGCAACCGTACAGACACTTGATTGTGATTTTGGCACTTATGATGGTTGCAGCATCCCGTAGTCATGTGATCACCATTTGTCACATTCCCTGCCAGCTTCCCACAAGCAAAGTCAATTTCCATCATAACCCAAGGATCCACCTCTCTATGCTCTGTTGTGTCTTTAACATTCATGTATTCACCAGCAGGATTGAGGGAGGGGTCACGGATGGATTATCGCCGAAGCCTGATTGGTCCAGAAACTGAGGAAAATATCTTTAATACTGAGATGCTCCCCGTTAGTTGCCAGTTTCCCTTCAGTCTTTGGTCCAAACACTGGTTTTAGTTCCCATTGGCTATTGTTAACTAAATTATTGGATTATTTAGATAATTGGATATTTGAAAAATTAAATTACAATTAAAGGATCTATTGGCCTTAAAGGACCGTGTTTCCGGCTTGCTAGGCACGGGGAAGCCCTTGTGGCTTTTTACCCCTGCCCAGGACCTCAGAGGCCTGCTTCAGTCCCTGGTCAGCGGGGGAGTCAGGCTCTCCCTGCACCTTCTTCGCATGCTGCCTTTGTACCGGGGCACCTACCTAAAGCTCGCTGCACCGCCGAAGACAGCTGGGACCCTCCAACGAGGCGTGACTGCTTCCCTAGCTCCTGAGATCGCCGCGGGGCTTCTGACACCTCTCTGAGGCTCCACACAGCTTCGACTGCGTCCTGGTGGCCCCGTACAGCGCTCACACCTTTAAGATTCATGTATTCTGTTTAACAATACCAAGTTTGAGTCTACATGATTTGCAGAAAGTATCTTATCTGCCTTTTTCTGTAATTAATAAAAATTCTGTTTGCGGTAATTGCCAAGGGCTGAATTTGAATATTGTCAGAATTTATCCATTTAAGGACTTTTTTATTTTAACTCATTTTAATAAACTAGTGATAAATTGATATTATCCCTTTTCCTTAAGAGAGAAATCTAAAATCTTTGGAGTTTGCTGTTAAATGCAGCACATGCTCAGTACAGCATACGTGGAAAATAACTCTTTAGTTATTTAATAGGTTTTAAGTTTGTATAAATTATAGAAGTGTAGTTAAATAATTTAATAGTTTTCTTGAAGTCTTCAAAAGAGTAGTGTGGTGGCCTAGTGATGGAGATGCTTGCTCCCACTCAGAAAATTGAGAGTTCAATGCTAGGTAGCAGCAGATGCTTCTCTCCTAGGGTGCAATGGAAAAAATATGCTGCGATCTCTACATGGCATCAGGAAGGGCCATCGGCCAGTAAATTCTCAGCTCCATTCAGTCGACCCAACACTACCTGGAATTAAGGAATTACAGTATTGTAAAAAAGGAATTTTTGAAGACTTGAAAAGTGTTATTAGCAATATTAATACTGATGCACCATATTAAATCCTAATGAAGAAACATTGTTCCATTTATGTTGTTATAAAGTAGAATACCTTTTAGGAGGTACTTCCATTTCTTCCACCAGTGCTTCCTTCCATCTAATACTTGTTGGCATCTACTTAAGTCAATTGTGTATGGCTGCCGTCCACAGCTGCCACTTGATTCTGAGAAAAGACATAGTTGGTTTAAAGATTTGGAAGAAAGCCTTAAGTGTGCACCCATGTGCACTCCAAACTTTTCCTCCTTTGAATCCAAAGTCCAGTGCAGTCCTAGTATTTTGAGTAATTTGAGAGCGACGCAACACTTTGCTGCTTTAAGAAACAGTGTTAGTTTAAAACAGTAACAACAGCACTGGGTATACATAGAATGTACAAAACTGTCTTGAGTTTAAAAAGCCCTTTCTGATGTTCCCCATTCAAGAAGAATTTTGTCCCAAGTTTGAGACAAAATGAAATTCCATTTTATATTGTTTCAAAGGTTTCACTATTCAGATATTGATATTGTTTTCTTTAAAGCCACAGTAATTTAAAGCCAATAAAGCTGAAGGAGTGAGTTCTGTTTTTTTAAAAAATGTGACTGGAGTTTATTGAAGGGAGAAAGGAGAGGAGTGAGAATTGGGAATAATTTGTTATGTATACATTGCTGCCAACTAGTAGGTAGGGCTAACTGCTGTTTTTTTAAATTCTGGAAAAAGAGTTCATGCCTTTTCAAAGAGGATGCCAAAAGCAAAAGTTGGTATATGCATTACTAAGAACCTAGCCAAAGCCACATAAATGTATTTTACTGAGGCGGTGCTGGTTAATTGTACGTACTAAGACTGTTAAATTAAAAAAAATATGTTGCTGTTTGTTTGCTGAAATCTTAGTTATGCGAACAAGCTGCAAAAAAACCTATTTAGCTGTTGCTTTCATTGTTTATTATAAAAAATTCCTAACATAGTTTAAGTTTTTTTAAAGAACATCCTTCTCTGCTATATTTTGGGAGAGGAATTGGTAATATTGAACATAAATTATTAAGCTGCTTACTTTTAGGCCATTGTCTAACATAATTATTTAATGATTTAATATATTGGTGTACCTGTCATTGGCTTGAAAAAATTAGAAATGAAAGGATGAGGTACAAATATTATTTTTCAGTCATAGTTGGAGTTTAACAACTATATTGAATATTAATTGCATAATATGATCATTATTCTGTATTTATATATTTAACAAGCTGTTGCTTTACTTTTTAATGTATAATTTAATTTATACATTATTGATATTGTTAATCTGTGTTAAAATAATTTATACATTGGATATATCCTGTTGTGATGAATTTCTAGCATACATTCTGTATATACCAGCATTTGTCTAGTATTTTAAATCTACACTATTGGTATTATATGTATTATTAATTTCTCTCTGACATTATGGAATCAGATATTGGAAGGCATGTTTGTCATCAGCTCTTGTCTTATAAAATGTTTAGACTACATGTAAAAAGTCAGTATCACAAGTAGCTCAAACTGTACAGCATATTGGCTAGATTGTTCTCTTTTTCTGTTTCTATTTTCTATTTCTTGCTTAGAGAAATGTACAGAAATCCCAGCCCTTAATGAGGATTGGAATTTTCATTGTTTATGATGTGGTCGCTAGGTGAAACAGCACATGATCAAATGGCATAGCAGTGGCAACTTGGTAGGTCATTAGACTAGGACTATTCTATTATTAGATGAGGGTCTCATGCTTTTCTGACCTGCTGTGCTTGCCTCCACTACAACTCTCCCCATACTCACCTATCTCCGCTAATACCAGCCCCCCGAAAAAGGGTATGTATGTATGTATGTATGTATGTATGTATGTATGTATGTATGTTTGTATGTATATATTGGTGTTGGAAAGGAGCACAGGAGGGATATAGGGAGGAAACAAGTGATATGGGGAAGAGCACAATGTGTACCAGGATGGGGTAGAATAGTAAAAATAATGGGGGGGGGGGACGGACGGACATAAATTTTAATGCAGTAACTGTAGCAAATTTCATTTTAAGCTACAGTGAAGAATTTCCAGAAATGGATTTTGGGTCTTGGATATATAATTACACTCTTAATTGTTTAAAATCTTTCTGAAATAAATAACCCCAATTTTTGTCTAAAATATGGTAATTTGAGCTACTTTTCTGTGGGTCAATGTGTTTTTCTGTTTCCTTCCACCTTTCCCAGCATTAAAATGTCTGAAGATTGATAATTTGAGCCTTTTCATTTGTGCTTTGAGTGAGAATTCTGAGTTGATTTTTTAAAAGTTTCATTTTATTTGTTTTCTTGGCTAGATAAATTTGAAAGCCTTTTCATAATCAATTAAGTACATATATTGACTTCTTTGTTAATATTTCTTTGACAGAAAGTAAAGTTATCCAGCAAGCCTTGTTAATAATGTCTCTTGTTGCTTGGCCTTTTCTAAAACTAATCTGAACAGTTATATCTCCCTTTGCCTGATGTAATCTGTTTTGGATGATTCTAAACATTATTTTGTTAGTCTATGAAATTAAGAATACTGTACAATAGTTTGCATGTTCTATTAGGTTTCCTTTTTTAATAATTATCCATAGATTGACCTCTTCTAACCTGTTGACTGCGGGCTCGTTCTCCAGATTTATTGGCATATTTTAGCTACAATTTCTATTGATTCTTCTTCCATTGCTTGTCATGGTTTTGTAAATATTCCGACATATCCTATAGCCATCAATCATCCAACGTAGAGCAGGCTTGGAATCCAATGTTGTGTAGGTCAGTACTATTTTTATTGAATAGCTATACCAATAACAACTGGATGCTATCTTGCTAGCAGCTCTTCCTCTTGTCCCTTAAAGCCATTCCTTCTTCCCTCTTCAAAAGCTTTTATACTTGTTAAAGAACAGACTGTTGATCCCACTTCATCTTATTAGAGCTACAGGTTTTTGCAAATAAGAGAGTATCTTCTATTACAGTGAACCTATGGCACATGAAGCCATTTGTCAGGGCATGAAGGCGTTGCCCTGTCAGCTGGCTAGTGTGCATGTGTGTGCTGGCCAGCTGATTCAGCCATTTTTAAAGCCATTTTTCACTTTAAAGGAGCTCGGGGAGGGCAAAAACAGCTTCCCTAGCCGCCCGCACACCCTCCGGAAGTTTCAGGAGCTTCTCTGAAGCTTCCAGAACGCAAAAAAAGGCCCTACGAGCAAACTGGAAATGACTTCTGGTTTGCTCGTGGAGTCATTTTTAGTCCTCCAGAGGCTTCAGGGTAACTCCTGAAGCCTCCGGGGGAGTGGGGAGGCTGTTTTCGCCCTCCCCAGGCTCCTATAATGCCTCTGGAACCTGGGGAGGGCAAAAAAAGCATATAAAAATGAGGGGGAGCGCCGGTCATGCATGCATGTGCACAGGAGGGCCGTGCATTGCATTATGGGTGCAGCATGCCTGTGCAGGACACCCCCCCTATGCTCCCCTCACCTTATGGCACGCGAGCCTAAAAAGGTTTGCCATCGCTGTTCTATTATATCTCGGATGTGGATATGTTTACTGTGAAGAATTTCAATGTACTCCTTCCATCTGTGTTTTATCTTTTATGAATCAATTATTGTTACTAATAACTATACAGTCCTGGGCATTTTTTCACATTCACTTTGAGATTGGAACTTTCTTCTGAGGTGATCAGTTCTATCTTCATTGTCTTTATAGATGTGATTATAATACAACCTTGTCTTATTCCTTTGCAAACTTGGAAGTAGTCTCATTGTGTCTTCTAAATCTGGGACATTTTTTGCTAAGTTCTTTCTTGAGATATTTATTTTTTGTAACTTTGATTTCTCTTTTATTCTTGGCAATTTCAACAATTTGCTTTCTTATATTTCTTGGCCTTTAGCAGTCTCTTTGTGCACTCAATGTTAACAGTTTTCATTTCATTCCATACTTCCTTTGGTTTCCTATGAGTTTTAGGATTTCAGAGTAATTCCTGGTATTTTTCTTGGAAGACGAAAGGTACATGCTCAAGATTATATTAGGGAAACTGGTTAGCTTTGTTGTTTTGCTTTAGCTTGATTTGGAATTTGTACATGAGGTGTTGTTTTGTTTGTTTTGAACACTGTGCTGGCAATGAAAAAAGAGCAGATTGGCAGAAACAGATACGTCATTCTGCTTTATTTCTGTTTCCTAGGCCATATAGTTCAACTGTTTTCTTTCTTACTGTTTCCAGCTTTGACATTCCTGTCTCCAACCATAAGCAGCATATTAATCAGCCTCCTCTTTTTTTTGCTTCAGTGGTTGAAGCATAAACTTGGATAAAGGTAAAGGTTTCTCCTGTCCAGTTGAGCTCAACTCTACGAAGTGGAACTCATCTCCATTTCTTAGCCAAGAGAGCCAGCATTGTCTGAAAACATTTTCGTGGTCATGTGGCCACTATGACTACAGTATACACCAAGGCACATGGAATGCTGTAATCTTCCCACCAAAGTGATACCTATTTATCTACTCACATTTGCATGCTTTCAAACTGCTAGGTGGGCAGGAGCTGGACCAAGGATGGGTGCTCACCCTGTTATGTGGTGTTTGGGTCTTGAACCCAGGCTGTCAGCTTTCCAGCTGAGAACTCAGTGTCTTTAACCACTGAGCCCTTGTGCCCCTGTAAACTTGGATCTATCATATTAAAAAATTGTCTATGAAGTCTAGTTGATATTGTGTATGCATGTAAGATCTCTGCTGTGTGAGCTGCACTGGATGCTTGCTTGATTCCAGGTCTGATTCCAGGCGTTGGTTAATACCTTTTAAGCTCTTTATGGCATGAGGCCATGTTACCTGAGAAAATATCTTGTCCCAAATATATCAACTCATCCCACCCAATAAGCAGGAAGGTTGTGTTACAGATCCTGTTAGCTAAATATTTTATCAGCAGAGTCCAGGAAGAGAACCTTTTCTGCCGTTGCTCCCACTTTTTGGAACATCTTGGTAACACAGTGGTTAGAATGCAGTATTGCAGGCTACTTCTGCTGACTGCGAGCTGTTAGCAGTTTGGGAGTTCGATTCTCACCGGCTCAAGATTGACAGGCTTCCATCCTTCCAAGATCAGTAAAATGAGGACCCAAATTGTTGGGGGCAATATGCTGATTCTGTAAACTGTTGCAAAACACTGTGAAGTGGTATATAAGTATAATACAATACAATAGCAGAGTTGGAAGGGACCTTGTAGGTCTTCTAGTCCAACCCCCTGCGTAGGCAGGAACCTTATACCATTTCAGACAAAATTAAGTCTAAGTGCTATTGCTTTCTTTCTACCTGAGGTGAAGCAGAGCACCAGTTTTCTGGCTTTTCGGTAGATCCTTAAAACCTTAAGTCAATTAGCATGGGGATCCAAGTAACGGGATGTAACTGGGATGGTTGGTAGTTTGAGGATGCCCCTCAGCCTTTTAAACTTTATCTGCTTTTGTATGAATTTTATGATGTGAGATGGGTAATGTATAAATTTGATAAATAAAAAAGTATGGTCATTGACTGTATTACATCCAAGTATTGTTTATGTTATAACCATCCAGTTTATGAAGGAAAGTGTTGTTCCTTCTCTATCTGTGTTTGTGTATTCTGAATAGTAAAACAGTATGATCTTTCAACTGAAAGTGTTCAATTCCAGTCCTTGTTTAAAATGTCAATATGTCATTGATTCATTTTATCTTTCATTGTGATAAGCTTTCCATGTTCATGCTTATTACATTCTATATTCCTGCTCTAAGCTGTGAATGGTTTTTGGTTTCCTGCATGGAACTACCAACAACTAAATGTTTGGAAGGTATAATCTACTGTATTATAAACAGGATCAGTAGTGTACTCTGAAAGATCATCAATTGTTCCTTATAGCATTCTGAGTTCTATTCAACCTGTAGGTCTCATCATGTGACACTGTATCATTAATCACTTTATCCTGCCTGCGTAGTCTTCTTCGTAAAATAAACAAGAATTTACTATTTCTTTCTTCTGTATAGTATGAAATGATGCCTTTGTAGTTGCCCCTAAAATGATCATTCATCTCTAGCATCACTCCTGCCAGATACAGTATAGGTGCTTGTTTGTTTAACTGTGGAGCCAAGACAACCGTAATGCCTTGGTTACAGTACGCCAAGTAACATTCTTGCTTCATCCCTCCTAGGAACCACCCCCCTATGATAAGGAAGTAGTATAGCAGAACTTGAAAAGAAAAAATTGAAT
Organism: Tropidonophis doriae; assembly: GCA_026931265.2. Lineage (NCBI taxonomy): Eukaryota > Metazoa > Chordata > Lepidosauria > Squamata > Natricidae > Tropidonophis > Tropidonophis doriae. Next base: position 14,379 of record JAPKID020001249.1, read on the forward strand.
ATGACTCCATATCATTGTTAATAAAAGAGTTCTAATGGAACAAGACCCTGCTTATAACCACAACAGGGAATAGCTAACACTTTAAAAGACAAACTCAAAATTCAGAAGATTGTGAACACTGGGCCATATACAACAAAGTTAAATTCAGTGGTGAGAAAGGCAAGGTCCTACAGGAAAGCCATTTGCACTGGTATGAAATAGATGGTCTATGGTTTAACAGCAACGGCAAGAGGGCTCTAAGTGTTCTAATAGACGACTACTTAAGGATAAGTCAGCAGTGTGCTGTATCTGCCAAAAAAGCTAATGCATCTTAGCTTGCATGAACAGGTTTTAAGATCACATGAAGTGATAGTACAGCTTTATGCTGCACTGGTGAGACTGCACTTGGAATACTGGGTCCAATTCTAGTTACTATGATACAAAAAAGATGTTGAGCCCCTAGAACAGTGATGACGAACCTTTTGGTAAAGGTGTGCCAAAATTGTGCATGTGTGTTATGCGTGAGCCCACACCCACAATTCAGTACACCCCACCCACCTGTGCATTTGCAAGTGACCCCAGTGCATGCACGCACAAACACACACACACACACACCCTTTATGGGGGTGAGAGTTTTCACCCTCCTCAAGCTCTGGAGGCTTTCCTGAAGCCCGGGGAAGGCAAAAAACAAGCCTCATGGGCCAACTGGAAGTTTGGAAATGATCTATTTCTGGCTTCCGGAGGGCCGCTGGGGGTGGTCAATTTCACCCTCCCCAGGCTTCAGGAAAGCCACAGGAGCCTGGGGAAGGTGAAAACATGAAAAAAACAACAATCCCGAACTTCCTGTGTGCCCAGT
>JAPKID020001250.1:0-13347 GCA_026931265.2 Tropidonophis doriae
TATCTATCATCTATCTATCTATCTATCTATCTATCTATCTATCTATCTATCTATCTATCTATCTATCTATCTATCATGTTTGTACTGATAAATAAACGAGAGACTAGTATAGATCTATTTCAAGCTATTTAGCTCTCATCAGCTAGCCTTACCCTGACTGGGAGTCGAACCAGGGAAGTATTACACGTGAGGCAGTTGTAACTGCCACTAGGCCACAGGTTCTCCTCCTGATCGGCTGAGCCAGGGGAATAAGTATATACTTGTGTCACAACACCCTGGTAATCCTAGTAAGGGTAAGGCTAGCTGATGAGAGCTAAATAGCTTGAAATAGATCTATACTACTCTCCTTTGTTTATTTATCAGCACAAACGTAAAAACACAAATGTAAACAAAGGCAATGAAGGGAAAAAAAATAGTTTTCTGTCTAGATGGTCTCTGGTGATGAGCCGAAAGACAGAAGGGAAAGCAGCGTGCTTCCTCCCTTAATTGGGGCTTACCAGGGTGTTGTGACACAAATATATATACATACATACACATTGTCATTATCATATTTTTTTTTATTGGGGTGTTTTTTTAATGGGATGTGGAAAAGCAGCAGACTGCCACAAAGAGTTGGCAAATCATGGGACACCTCTCTCTGCCATCCGATCACGTTTCTGCTTATCGTATTTTTCGGAGTATAAGACGCACCAAGATTTTGAAGAGGTAAAATTAAAGTTTCGGTGTTCTGCCGGCCTCCCAAATCCTCTGCATGTTTTATTTTTTTTTTGCCAAAACAAAGCATGCACAGCCTTTAGGTGGCTTGTAGAGTGCTCCTGGGGGCCAAAAAGGTCAGCCCTCTGGAATGACCTACCCCCCCGAACTACGCACTATCACGGACCTTCCCCTCTTTCGCCACTCACTTAAGACATACTTCTTCCACCAAGCCAGTCTAGCTTAGAGCTGAGAGCTCAGATGTGACATAATTCTAGCAATTAGTAATTGGATTTATAATTTTATTAATGGGAAATATTTTTAGCACAGGTTACCTAATTTAATTCATTTTAATATTATCATTCTATTTATTGTTATTTGTTGGTGTGATTTTTAATTTCCTGTACACCGCCCTGAATCCATCTTGATGGAGATAGGAGCGGTATATAAATCAAATAATAAATAAATAAATAAATAAATAAATAAATAAATAAATACATACATACATACATACATACATACATGCATGCATGCATACATACATACCAAGGATTGTATGAGCTCTTTTGGCTGCTGCCACACACTGCTGGCTCATGTTATGGTCCACTAGGACTCCAAGATCCCTTTCACAGTTACTGTTTTTGAACTACGTTTCACCTAATCTATATGTGTACCTTTGGCTTTCCTGCCTATGTGTAAAACCTTGCTCCTCTCTACATTAAATTCCATATTGTTGGATAGAGCCCATTGTTCATGTCTGTCAAGATCTTTTTGGATCCCGTGCTTGACTTCTGGGGTGTTGGCTATTCCTGCCATCTTCGTGTCATCTGCAAAACGGATGAGTTTCCCTTCTATTCCCTCAGTCAAGTCATTGATGAACATATTGAAGAATCCTGGCCCTAAGACAGACGCCTGTGGTACTCCACTGCTTACTTCCCTCCATGTAGACGTAGTAACATTAAGGACTACTCATTAAGTCAAGTTTGTCAACCAGTTACAAATCCTTTTGGTGGTGATGCTGTCTAGCCCACATTTTTCTAGCTTATCAAGAAGTACTTTGTGGTCTCCTTTGTTGAATGCGTTGCTGAAGTCTAAGTATACCATGTCCACAGTATATCACTGATTTACTTTTTTAACCATTTTGTCAAATAATGAAATAAGATTGGTTTGGCATGATCTGTTTTTAACAAACCTGTGTTGGCTACTAGTTATAACTTTTTTTTATTTCTAGATGTTCGCAGATCTATTTTTTGATTATTATTTTTCCAGTATCTTGATAGATATTGGACTGATTGGTCTGTAGTTTCCTGGATCTGTTTCTTCAAGATATTTATTCATAATATATGTTAAATAGGCATATTACAATTCCAATTATTCATATTCCATAAATACCAAGCGTTAGATCAGCATGGCAATCGCAGTTTAATTCGAGTGAATTCAGTGGGACAACCGAGTCATGACTAAGAAGCTTTTCTGAGTGACCTGGGACCAAGGAAGGGGAACAAGGCAACTCATACAGGGTCCAGGTCACACATTGTACTCTACCATGTCACACGTCTTTTGAAATCAAGGTTTATGCTACAATTGGCTGGGATCATAGAAAATCCTAAACAACCTTCCCCCCACCCCAAATTCTGGCTTAACATGATCTTGTCAAAGGATATAAAACACTGTTCTCTTAATTATTTTCACTTAGGTTAATAAGAGTATATTAGTTGATTAATTAATTATTTTTTCATGTTAGTGAATTTGGATTGCTTACTGGTTGGAAGATGACAGGTAAGGAGATTGATGATTTATTCACACTATAAATGAACCCTGAGAAATAAACTCAGTGTGATGCAAATGGTCTGTTTCCTTGTATGCATACATTTGTTTAGACCCCCCCCCCAATTAAAAATAAGTAGATGATGTGATTTTAACAACTGATCTTAGAAACTATTGTGGGCTGTAATTTAAATGATTCATATCGACTGATATTACCCTGGAGGTTTGGGTTTCTCCTAATATAAAATGTAAAATATCAGATTTTGCATCTCTTCTTGGATGGTAAACTGTACAGAGTCATTTATGCATAAAAATGTGATGGATGGATGGATGGATAGATTGATACATGATAGATAGACAGACAGACAGAGATATAGATAAGATGAAGATTGAATATTAATTGTTCTTTATGCTATTGTTATTATGCTCGTTTTGTTAATTACTGAATATTGATCTGATTTAATGCATCTAAAGTGCCAAATTGGTATAAGAACATTTTATATGCAGAATTAATCTAATGTTATTTCAAAAATTCTTATTCCATTTGATTTGGTTTATAAATGTCTTTTTTTCTTTCATTTCTGCTTTTGAAAATTTCATTTCCTGCTCTTTTTGCTTCAATTTGTTGCTCTCTAATACCTATTAAATTATATTTTTTTAAAAAGAAATCTAGGCTGGAGCTTTAATATTGCCAGGAATGATTTATGCGCAGCACTGGAGACCTAGGAATGCACGCTATATAAGCCCATGCTCTCTAAATCAAAGCAAACTTTTCATTTTTTGGAAATCTTAAGCTTAGTTTGTGGAGTTAATGTTTAAAAAAGAAAAGGATCCATGCCAGAACAGACATTGGCAGGCACTCTGGATTTTATCTCTCACTAAGTCTGTAGTACTTAGAGAACATCTCTTTATCTACCTACCTACCTAACTACACACTCTGTCTGTCTGTCTACCTACCTACCTACCTACCTACCTACCTACCTACCTACCTACCTACCTACCTACTTACCTACTGTATTTCTCTCTCTCTCTCTCTCTCCCCCTCTACCTACCTAACTACCTACCTACTTACCTACTGTATTTCTCTCTCTCTCTCTCTCTCCCCCTCTCCCTACCTAACTACCTACCTACTCTCTCTCCCTACCTACCTACTGCATTTCTCTCTCTTTCTCTCCCTCTCTATCCCTCTATCTACCTACCTACTATTTTTTTTAAAAATTGCCTTTTCAAAACCTGGGTGCGTTTTATACTTCAAAAAATATGGTAATGCAAGTTTTGTCTTGATTCATGTTGCCTTGTGTAAAAAATAATGTAATAGATTTTTATCACAGACCCCAATTTATGCTTATATTTATAATTTATTTTTAACACTATTGTTTTTCATATTTATTACAGGAATGATAATCTGTTAGGAATGCCAAATACCTTTGAAAATATTTGTGGTGTATTAGAATCGTCAGGTTCTGTTTTCTCATCTCATTCATTGTTAAATGTTTCCTCATCGTCTCCAATATTTCATTTTTGACAACTCATTAAAAATGGGCCAAATCCCAGAAAATATGATTCTGTCATGTTGTATAATATATAGTGTGGGCCATATGCAAAAGAAAATGGTTACTTAATGATTTAGAATAATTTCTTGGATTTGTTTGTTTGTATTTTTTTAGGTATCAGTAGCTGTTGAAAAGTGACTGTGAAAAATCCATGGATTAAATACAGCTCTGTTAAACATTTAAAATAGGCGGTACTTATGGGAAAAGTGATTGGAGCTTAAGCTTGTATAAATTGACAGCCTCTCTTCACTCCATTTTTCATCCTAAAGAAGTCTGCAAATATTCTTAACGCACATCATTATTGCTCATCAGTGATTCTAATTAGCTAAACTGGAGTTTGTCTCAGTCATTGATCATCATCAACTCTTTGACAGTGCATGCATATATTTTTTCTGATTTGGGTAAACACTTTTTAATGTGTGATAGGCATGCGTAGCGTATATTAATTGAATCAAACACAATTTTCCAACAATGCAATTTACTTTTAAAACCAAGCCTTAAATCTGATTTCCCCCCTATTTTTCTGTTTATCAAACTTAACATGAAGCTGTGGGTTCAATGATATTTTAGAAGCTTGAAGCACAGAACAATATTATTTTGCATCCCTTTTGGGAGCCTCCCTGTAATGAGTGTTGGAAGTTATCCTACGCCACCAGGAGGAGATGCTGATAAAATTCTGTACCAGATTTTAATTTAAAGGCCTTTGTTCACATTCACTATATGCAAATTTGGTGGTAAGATTTAGATGGCTATTATATGTTATAGTGTTAACTGATTCCATTTTCCGTGTGCATTTAGGATTTGTTTTACATCTGTTACCTGCAATATAAAAGAAAAATTATGTTGAGTTCTCTAAAACAAAATAAATCTTCCTTTGTTAAACAGAATCTAAGTAGGAAATTATATTCTTAAAATTCTAATTATGTAATATGTAAGGGAAAGTTTAAGCATGCTATAAATAACTCTAATAGAAAATCTAACTCTGTTTATTATATCATTTCATGCTATAATTACTGCACTTTGGATATTAACACAATATGCATTCTTTCACTCAACTTTAATCTTTAATCGGATTAACTCACACTAGACATTTCAGCATTACAAAGATGAAAAAATATGGGCTAGAGGCATGCCAGCAAATACCTTTTTCCTCTCACTTGAACAGGGTCTCTTGGTAGTACCTAAGTTGACTTGTCTATTAAGGAATTCACTGCCACAAATGGTGAGGTGCTTATCATATGGATTTTAAAGTATTAAATTTTGCTGTAGCAGATTTACCTGTAATTTTTAGCCACAATATCCATTTCTAAGAGAAGACTTATTTTGATATTTGATATAGAAAGAGAGATAGAGAAAACTTTCCACACACTGATCTCTTTTTGTTTCATCTCCCTGCATCATGGGTATATGTGCAAAATTGTGCTTGAAAATAAAAAGAAACCTGCAGAGATTGTCCCTGGATCAGTCTTTTTTGGAGGGGGGGGAGGGAGGCTTAGAAATACTCCAGGCTCTGCATCTTTTGATTAAAGAGACTAGTAACAAAGATAACTTCTAGTTAAATTCAGAAATTCACTTCACTATGAAGTCAAATGATTCAAATCAAACTCATAACCAAAATGCAGCCTTTATGGATGTAACATTTGCATGAGTCTCATTTCTTCACCACTTCAGAAGTAATTAATTTATAACCAAAGAGCTATCTTTCTGAGCAGTAGAATAAAAATTTAATTTCTGAATTAGTATTTTTTCTGGATTATAAAGGACACTAAAGAAAAAAATATTTTAAAGACTTAAGAACTTTTGGAAAAACAGTGAGTTGATGTAAGAAAGTTTAAAACGGATAAGGGAGTAGTTATTTTGAAAAAAATATATTGTGAAAGTGCTTTGGAATTTAATTAGGCAAACATACCATATCTCCCTGGGAAGTTCCTCAGGAACTCAGTGGGATTGTGGAAGATAACACTAGGAGTCAACTCAGGACAGTTCACACAAGTGGCCATCAAGTGTGGCATAAACCAGTATGATGCATGCTATTATCCTAAACCCCTTAGCCAGGTAGGACTGAATATAGATACAAGTTCAAGAATAGAGGTACCATCAGCCATCCACTCTACATGGATGACATCAAGCTGTATGCTAAAAAAGACATTGATTTGCTGATCCACCTGACATGGATTTACAGGGAGGGCATGGAGACATGTGTTCAAATGATACTCAAGAGTGGGAAGGTATTTAGGACTCATAAGTGGAACTACCGAAATGCTCATAACATACGTATAGACTGGCTATAAGTAGTTTGATATTCATATGGGGAACCATGGGGATAATCAAATGGGAACCCTGATGACAAGGCACCAGATAACTTGACAATACAGTGAGCTAGCTAAAGTCATTAGATTCCCAGATAACACAGTCAGCTGCCAAAGGAGGACTTGTAGGCTGCCAATGTGAAGATTCAGAAATTTCTCACAATGTACAGAACTTTCTATCCAAGTTTGCGCACAAGCCAAAAAGACAGTGGGCAGGGTCCAGTGAGCATCAAAGTCTTTGTCCTGGGTGAAACTCAGATTATCCAGGAATACTTCAATAACATGACATCCATAGATGAGGTGCTGAGAGAATGTCTAAGGCAACCATAGACATGAGAGGAAGATTGAGCATAGGAAGTGTAGTGGCAACACAAGACCCTCCATGCAATGTACCATTCCCATATAGCCCAATTTTGGGAAAACTTATCAGTGACTTGAAAAGATTGGATGAAAGACAGCACTGAGGCACAGCACAAGAAGAGTCAAGAAGAAAGCTTGAGGGGGGAAAAAAAGGCCAAAGTGATCCCAATGGTGGGACTGTAATTCCTATGTTGCAACAGGGACTCCAACATATCTCAGGAACATCATAGCTATCTACCCAGAAGAGTGCAGTGCTATGAACTAAGATACTGGGCAGAACCCTCAAACTTCCAGGTGTCTGGTACAAGACCTGAGATTGAAGAAGCCACATACCACCCGTAAAGGTGAGAAGGGAAATTTGTACACATGCGTGCGTGTGTGCGCACACACACACACACACGTAACATTTATAGATATTGAAGGCCAAATTTTGTCGCAATCTGTAATTCAAAAGTCAAATTCCAGTTAGTGTGGCCAATAAATAGACATGCTTGGCATTGTTTTTCATTAACATCTAGGACAGGGGTCTGCAAAGTTGGCTCTTTTAAGACTGGTGGACTTCAACTCCCAGAATTCCCCAGCCTGCAGACCCCTGATCTAGGAAATTACAAATTGGTTTCCTATGTTTTACAACTTGGTATGTTGATGTTTCAACAAATTGTTTTGGGTTCTTACACTTTCAGTAATGATTTTTGTAGTTCTTGGTTGATTGGGGAGATGTGTGTAATCACATTATAAGAGACTGTTTTCCAGTTCTCAGATGCAGTTATTTGTATTTGTTACCAATATCCATTTTCACAGGGTTTCCTGGTTATCACAGCTTTTTTTCTTAGCTAAGAAGTGATGATTTTATATGCAATTGGACAAGGAGAAGTTGGTGGTGTACGGATACAAGTATTTAGAAAACATTATATCCCAGATATTGTATGCAAACAAGAAAATCATTAAAGCAAAAATCCAGCATTGTACCATTGTATAATGTTATTAATTCTGAATTTTCTGATTTGTGCAGGGATGGAACAATATAAATAATGTAGTAAACCTGATAAGTGTAGCTTTGTAATTAGTACTATTTGTTTTTCCTTTCTACTGCTGCATTTATTTATTTATTTTAGTATAAGTTATGGCACACTGGTTTTTATTTTTGCCACATCTGGAACTTGATTGAGGAGATACAGAGTACGAATCATTTGGGAACAGAATTTCCCTACCCAGTTTCTAAACAGTTGTTGATCTTTTTAATATAGTATATCTTTTCAGTATACCAAAGGGAAAATAATGATGTTTGTTAATATGCTACTCTTACTATATTGCCAACATGAAAATAGGATTCCTTTGATATCAATAATGTAAAAGCAGAAAGGGAAGGGTTCTTAAGAAATACTTCATCTGGAAGATATGCTACATATCTTCTAAGTAAGCATGTCTAGTTTTGCTTTCATAAGCACTATATCATTTAGAATAAAGTTGTCTTCATTGTTTGCGGATAAAATTTGCTGTCACTTGCCATATGTTCCATGATTAATTCTGCAAGGCTGTCAGGCACAGATAATTTAATTTTCCATGCTCTAAAATGACATTCATTATTGGGACATGAAAAATTCAAATGATTAGCAGCAAATTATGACTAATAAATGTCAATATATTTTTGTTTTTAGAGAAAAGCAGAAGGCTGAACTCAAGGACAGGAAGGTTTTAGAGATTTTGCAAGTTAAAGACAACAAAATTCAGACACTGGAGCAGGTTAGTATTTTATTTAAACTAAAGGTGACAATATTGTTGTTCTAATTTCCTTGAAGCTGTGTTACATGTATCCTGTTTTCTGATATGTATATAGCTACCTGAGGTGTCATGTTTGATCCAGTTTTCTGAATATTATTAGCAACTGCTCCTAATTTGCCCAAATCAAAATGGAGGGATTTAGTTTCATGATATTGTAATGTTATATTTTTATTATTTCTTCAGTAAGATCTGATTTGCTAGTAAACTGATCAAAACAATCCAGTCAAGAAATAAGTTGTTTTCTGCAATTACTTAATTGGCCTAATCTATAAGATGGTAAACCTTTGTGTTCATCTTGGAGCTATGTCCTATTCCTTCACTATTTTCACCTGAACAAATGCTTCAAATTCCAACTTTTTTGCAGCAGGCACAAGCAGAAGGCAACTTTATCTGTACAATACGAGAAAGAAAATTAAATACAGCTAAATCTAAGTTATACTGTTCATCTTATCTTTTTCGTCCTGGCAAACGTATCTTCCTTTTACTGCATTTATATGCAACTTTATATGTCGGTTGCATACATGGACAGAAACACATTCTTATATGGAGTCATTTTGGCCTTTTTCAGCAAAAAAAATCATATATCAATATTATCCATCATTTTTCTCCCAGCATTTGCATAGCTTAAAATCACTCATTTTTCATTTTTTGGAAACACATTCTACCAAGGCACACTAATCTATCAGCTTTAGTTTCATTATTATGTATAGTTTGTATTCATTCACTATTTCTTTTATCAAACAAAACTAGGGTGGGTATTTTTGGTACATTAATGTTCAGATTTTATTTATTTATTTACTCACCACAGGGCAACATCTACACACTGTATTCCTTCTTGTATTATGCAATCTCTAGGTATTTCACAACTTACAGCCACAATTGAGCTTAAAATGTTTGTTACTAAATGATACAGTTGTTAAGTGAATTTGCCTCAGTTTATGAGCTTTCTTGCAACAGTTTTAAAGTGAATCACTGCAATTGTTAAGTTAGCAACATCGTTGTTAAGTAAATCTGACTTGCCCAGTGACTTTGCTTGTCAGAAGGTTGCAAAAGTGAATCACATGACCATCAAAAATATGAACCAATTGTCAAGAATCTGAATTTTGATCACATGTACATGGGAATGCTGCAACATGAAAAATGGTTATAAGTCACTTTTTTCAGTGCCATTGTAACTTCAAATGGTCACTAAACGAATGGTTATAAATCAAGGACTACCTGTATCTAATATTCATTGTAAATAAGTTGGATGCACAGCATCCATCAACTGTTAACCAAGGTGAGAAAATTATGATTAACATTATTTTGAATTTTGAAAATGTTCTAAGAGTCTAGATAATTTCACTAGGGGGAATGGTATGTTTCAAAAATCTTTTTCACTTTGTAAAATATTCTAAATAATTAGGTTTGTTTTTGGTGTGGCTCTAAGTCAAGTCTCAAGGTCTAAATGTTCTTTATTTCTTTGTCTAGAAGGGTAAATTAAATATAAATTCAGCCTCCAAACCACCACCCTCTGTTTAGGTTGTGCATGTAGATATTAATTTTATTTACTTTATAATCCTGTTGTGATCTGTACTAAGGTAAATCTTGATCTAGTTATTTATACAATTTTTTTAATGTAGCAGATTGTTGGCATCTTGTGATATAACCAGAGCATTTTATTTTCGTTTTATATATTTCTTTTTTTAATATACCAGGTTTGCATTATAGTATCTAGACCAGGGATGGCGAACCTTTTCGGCACCAAGTACCCAAACCGGAACACATGTGCATGCATGTCCATTTGCACATGCTGAAGTGCCGGAAACCCAAAGACCAGCTGGCCGGCATGTACATGCCTGTTGCTGGGCCATTTTCAGACTGTTTTTCAGGTCAAAAACATATGTGGATGCTCATAGTTGATACCAACATAATGGCAATCATAATCAATCATAGCTTCATTATTCAACATATGTATTACTAGTACTACTACTACTATTACTTCTTTCACCACCATTTATTTCTCTATCTTACTCTAGTTTGGTCAGGTAAATAGGTCTAATATTCTCCATTCTTCCTCCATCTCATCTTACAACTATGTTGCGTAAGACACTGAGGAGACAACAGCAAGCAGTATAAAATAGAGCAGTGATTAATCAGCTGACAGTTTATTTCAGAAACAATAACTTAATCTGGAACAAAGTATCTCAAAGTATCTGGTTAAACTCTAGCCCTTAATTTATCACCAAATTGCCTTTTTAGTTGACATTCACAACAAACTGAAATGATGCGAAAACTATAGCTCATGCGCAATGATGTTCATCATGCCAATGCCATTATATATTTCCATCTTGTTACCATAGAGAAGTCATTCATGATATTTGTATGATGGCATTGTCAAACAAGTGACACTATTTGCTCGCCTGTTACCCCATCTTGTGGACACCAATGACCTTTTACTTTAATAGAATAACAGAGCTGGAACGCACCTTGGCAGTTTTACAGTCCAAACCCTTGCAGAAGCATGAGACCTTATACCATTTTGGACAAGTGGCTGTCCAATCTCTTCCTAAAAACCTCCAGTGATGGAACAGACAACTTCTAAAGACAACCCGTTCCATAGGTTAATTGTTGTAACTGTCAAAAAAATTATCCTTAGTTCTAAGTTCTTTCTTTCTTTGATTAGTTTCCATCCATTGTTTCTTGTCTTTCTTCAGGTGCTTTGGAGAATAGGTTGACACTCACTTAGACATTCCCAATTACTGCAACTGTTATTCATGATTTTTAGTTTTTAGTCTCCTAAACCTTTTTGTTGCTCTTTTCTGCTTTCTTTCTAGAGTCTCAACATCATTTTTATATCATGGTGACCAAAACTGGATGCAATATTCCAAGTATGGTCTTACCAAGGCATTATAAAATGCTATTAAACTTCATGTGATCTTGAGTCTGTCCCTCTATTAATGCAGCATAGGACTGATTTGGCTTTTTTAGCAGCTACAGCACACTGCTGGTTCATATTTAAGTGATAGTCGACCAGGACCCCAAAATTCTTCTCGCAGTTACTACTGTTGATCCAGGTACTATTCTAAAGCTATGTATTTGGTTTTTCTTGCCTAAATGTAGAACCTTACTTTTTTCTCCATGGAATTTCATTTTAGATGGAGCACAGTGTTCAAGTGTGACAAAATCCTTCTGTATGTTTAATTATAATGATTTTATGCTTTTTAATTATAAATATATTTTATCTATTATATTGCACAATATTTTTATCATTGCACAATGAGAGAGTCATGTCAGTGCAACTTTCCTGACCAGCATATTAATCTGATACAGTTGTTTCAAAATTTCAGGCAGTCAGGAATTATGTTTTCAGATATGCTTTTAAATATATATGTAACAACTTGGATCTGCAGCTATGGATTGGTGTGACATTAGGAACAGTGTTATATTAGTTTACTGTATAGGCTAGAAATGAAAGTAGAAATTGACAAGAATTACCTACCTAACTTTATTCGAATGGAATAGGCTTTGGGATTCAGTCCAACATATAAATGTTATGTGAAAGCTATGTTGATTTACCAACCTGAGTTGTTGGAGAGCTGATTTATGCCTCACTATTGGGATTTTGAGGGGTTTCCCCCCTTTTTATTTCTTGTTCTCAGTCAGTTATTCCTAGAAGATCATTGTCAGGATGGGAATACATGTTTGGAACAGTATTTCTCTTACTTGATTTACATAAAGGCCCAAAGAGCTTTATGATAGCAGCTTTAGATTATTCATAAACAATTACCAAGTAGTCTATGCACATAGACACTTTGATTTAAAGTACTGCAATAAAGAAATTAAACATTATCTTAGAAGTTTTTATGTGACCACTTTTCATTGTCAGTATTCATCTTTTTTTTTAAGGAAAAAACCTGTTAATGCTAAACATAGCCACTTGGATGCAGCAGAGGATCTACTCAAAAAAGTATTAAAAGTAGCTCTTACCTTGATTTTAATATGTTTGAAACTTAGAAAGCATGTCTGTGAAAACAGTGTAAATCTTATACATAAATGACAGTTTCTTAATCATATAATTGGTGATTATACATATAGATAATTTTATCCTTCGTCACTTTGTACTATTGCTATACCAGAATCCAATGAGATATGCAACATATTGAGAAGATAATGCAAATGTAGAGGTGAGTTTTTAGTATCTGAAGATAATTTCACCTTTAAGATGACATAGATTAGGAATAGCTGGTGCATCCCCTTACTGTTTTGAAAAGCAAAATATTTGCTATAGTTTGGATAGGGAAGATTTCGTCTTTTAATAAGGTTGCCAGCTTGTCAACCCAGTTTAATGTCCCAGTGAGATAAATGTTGAAAACTGACAATCCACAGTTTTCTGACTAATATGTGAGAAGACATGAGCTGAATTTCCACCAAAGCAATAAGAATTGCATTACTATCCATGTGTTTTCTGAAAAAATGTCTTTGCACTTGAAAACTGCATTTCATAAAGCAGAGTACCACAAACAACTTTGCCAGTGCATATCCAATGATTACAATTGTTATATTTCTGTCAAGCAACTTTAAAAGACATAGTTTCCTATAGAAATAAAAAGAATGGCTGTTCTCAATGAGCTCATAAAAGGAATTGACAACTGCTTCTTTGGGGTGTCTTGCTGTCATTCATAGGACACATGATGGTGGTTATGATTGGAAACTGCTGTATGTATTGGCTAGTTGCTATAACAAGAAATCTATAATGACAGTAAGAATAGTGCTTGGTAGTGGCAGATTAATTCATACAAATAGCTACTTTTTAATCAGCTATTGAGTAACTAGTTGAGTAACTAGTTGAAATACAATAATATTTTATTGGCTTTTTTGTTTTACATTGTCCAGTTAAACTA
>JAPKID020001251.1:0-15210 GCA_026931265.2 Tropidonophis doriae
GTTTTAATTTGGGGGTTTTAATGAGGTTTTAGCGCAGGGTTGGGTTTAATATAGTTTTAATGAGTCTTTGTATTCTGAATATTGGTATATCTGTATTTTTAATTTTCCTGTGCGCCGCCCTGGGTCCCAGTGTGGGAGATGGGCGCGGGATATAAATATGAATAAAAGTTTTTTTAAAAAGAAAAGTTAAAAAAAAGAATGCTGTCCGGGCTACCCTGTCAAGCCAGCTTCTTTCAGTGGTGGATGTTCATCTTTGTATCAGCTTTGATGGTATCAAGTCAGCAAGTTCTTTGCTTGCCCCTTCCTTCTTGACCCACTAATCATTCCTAATATTATTGACTTCCCTAATGAATTTGCATGCATGACATGGCCAAAGCAAATAATACGTAGTCTTGTGATTTTGACTGGTTTTATAGGACTCAACAACTCTCTGGAGGTTTTTCTGGCTGTCCACCGTATATGCAATAATTTATGCCAGCACAACAGTTCAAAGATGTCAATTCTTCTTCAATCAACCATTCTTAGTGTCCAACTCTCACATCCATACATCATTATAAGGAAGACTATTGCTCTAACTCACCTGCTTATTTTATTTATATCAATATCTCTGCTTTTTCATCCTTACGTTAATCATTGCAGTGTGGTCTAAGATTATCTTACCTCTGATTTCTGATGTAGAACTGCCATGTTGAACAATTTTTGATCCAAGGAAGATAAATTCTTGACCTACATCAGTTTCCTTCTTGTAGTCATAGCCTGAGGTTTGAATATTTCCAAATAGATTTTTCCTCTCTGATTTACCTGACACTAAATAATAGTGGTTAATTAAGTCCAAAAGCTATGTAGAAACCCTTCACCTTAGAAAGATTTACTACCTAGTATAAGATAAATGTTATTCCATATATGTTTGCACTGGAGGAAGAGAGAAGTTAAAAAGCTGAGCTGTAGCACTAAATTAGCATTCTCAAACTTGATTACCTCCATAAATATGGAACAACTTCCAAAATTCTCAGCTTCTGGTATTTGGGGTTCATACAAGGGCTATGCAATCTGGAAAAGACTATACTAAACCGTTGCTAGATAGCCTTATGCACAATTCATGTAGCAGCTGTTTTTTCAACAGCCAATCCTCTTTATAGTTATGTGTGGGATGCATGTGCAAATCAACCACTGTCACATCATTAAAGAATGCTTGGGGTTATGTCATACCTTACTATGCTTTCTAGCAGCTTTTAGACAGGAAAAATATTTACATTATTTGAGTGTCTCTTTGCTATTAGGGACACAGATATCTCTGATGAAAGCCTTGTAGGAAATTAATTAGAAACTATGATATGATGTGATGTGATATATGATGATATGTGTTAGAAATTCAATTTTTCAATTTTTACTAATATTTTTTGCAATTTATATTGCACTTTATAAGGCGCTGAAACACTATTTTGATAGGCATTACAGTATTTTATCCTCAAGAAGAAAATGTATTTTACTTTATTGAGCATATTTAAACTTAATTTTAAAATGCAATATATTATCAAGTGTCACATAAAACATAAGTATAACATAAACATGAAGATTCTGAGAGTCAGAATTCAAAGCATCTAGAGTACAATCTGTGAATTACATAGTGTCCCCCTTTCCCATTTTGTCTCCTTAAAATTGGTAGGGCCGAAAAAGTTTTATCCTTTTTGGTTTTGGAGATTTTGGAGGGTTTTTATGGGTATTAGGAATACCTTAAACCTATGCAAGTCTAGAGGTTCCATGGTGCCCTTAAAACATTGATAACTTACACAGAATTGGGCTGATTATTCTTGTATGGCAAAGGGGGTATGTGGTGCAAAACAGGAGCATCTATGCTCTACAAAACTTAATGCACTGATTTTACTTCTCAAAAGCCACCAGGTCCAACAGATTTAGGACATTCATCAGTGAACAGAGACATGTAAAATTAGTTATGGTCCTGTTCTCTGTAGCTTCCAGATAGGACAGATACCCATCTTTGATGTAGAGCTTTTATCATTGGTGGAACCCACCCTGTAGAAGACTATGCCCATAAAGATTTGTCAGGTCTTACAATTTAGAGATAGACAATGTATTCATTAATTCTTCATGAGAATTACATTTTTATCATCCAATATTGATGGTAATGTAAGTCACATGTTTGAATGGTTTATAAAGCAGTTTATGTAGTTATAAAAAAAACAGAAAGAATTCATGTGTAGGTCAAAGACTAAGAGAAAAAGAACAAGACTTCAGTCTCACTGACAGTACATTATAGAAAATATCAAAGCAAGAACACATTTTTATCTCTACAGCCCATCCTGGCAAGATAACTAAAAAAAGACTGTAGTTTGTTAAAAACTGCAAAAAGGTAAGAGAGAGAGCCAATGACATTGCACACATTCCTGGTAATTATCCAACATACATTCTAAAGTTATTTTCATTTTATAACTAAGTGTGAGTCTAGACTGGAACGGAAATAGATAATCAGTTTAACCTGAGAAAGCCTAGTATTTAAATGCTGTCATCCTTTCTATCAACCGTGTTTCTCTGAAAATAAGACAGGGTCTTATTTTCTTCTGACCCACGAAATAAGCACTTGGCTTTATTTTTCAGTAGGTCTTATTATTTTTGAGGTGCAGGTGGTAGCGAGCCTGGTCATCTCACTGCTGCTGCTGTGTTGCAATATTTTCAGGGAGGGTTTATTTTAGCGCATGTGCTCAAAAGCCTAATTGGGCTTATTATCAGGGGAGGTCTTATTTTCGGGGAAACAGATTATTGCCTTGCATAGAAAGGGATCAGCTAATTATTGTCCATGATGTACAATATTGTTGAGTATATTGAGTACAATATACATGTATACATTGAGTACATGAGTACAATATTGTTTTCCATTAATGATCTCCCAGTAGGAATTGTTCTTTACGTCAATAAATAGTAAGTAGTCTATCCTGCTGCATTTGATCTTGACTGGGTTAAAAGTTATAATTTCTTGGTAAAAGGACTATACTGTTAAAAAGAACGAGTTATTTATTTCTTTAGAATTTGGCTTGGTAGAGTGTTTTGCTTCTTCATCAGTATTTACTGTCACTGTCTCACATAAATATACATCGACAAATGAACACACACACCCGCCCATTTTGTTCTGTGCTGTGGGGAATACTTGGCTTGGATTCCTTTACTTATCTTTGCCTTTTAATGTATTCCATTCAGGCTCAGAAATGTGTTTTTTTCACATTGTTGAGTTAATTTTTTTGTAATCATACAGAATGAGGGTTACGACTGAATTTTGGAAAACATCTTGTTCTATGCTAAAATCATTTTGCAGGCAGTCCTGTGGGTAAAAATATTTGTACTGCGGTCTAGTGCTTGGATAGTTTTCTTGGCAAGAAACTAAGACCCACAACTTTCTACTTCAGACTGTTATTAATGTAGGTTAGAGAGAGATGCATGTATGTATTTGACAGAGTTTCCATTATCCCTCATAAAATGAAATGGAGAAATGCTAATATGTTGTGTTTCTAGGCCTATTCCCGTAAATGTTATCACATGAAAACTGCCAGGAACTTACAGGTTGAGGGGGAAGAATTACATATAAAAATATAATTATATAAAAATTTATGAGCTAGAAGTCAAAAACAAAGAAACACAACAAAGGGAGTTTTATACTTATGAAGACAGAAGAACATTAGGGAACAGGTATCTGTATCTTTTTAACAATTTATATTGTTTTGTTGGTTCCTAGTGTGATTTGATTGCTTATTAGTAACCTAAATGTATCTAATGATTATTTATGAATGTATTTTATTTTTCTTTATGTACTTTCTTTTCTTTATGTACTTTGGCATATGCACCAAAAACAAATTCCTTGTGTGTCAACCACACTTGGCCAATAAACAATTCTATTCTATTCTATATGTAATACACATAATTACATATAATTATACATAATCATACAAATATAAACAAAAAATATATTATAGTGGCATTTAATAATCCTAAACTAAGAGTATGCAATTCTTCTGGCCAGTAACCAAATGACATAAGAATAATACTTCTGGATTACAAAGGAGATGCTGCACGAGTCTTACTTGGTACTGTGACTGTAAGATGCTTTGAACATGAAAAAGACATGGCAACCACTCCTTTGCACATGAAAAAGACATAATAACCAATCAGAGGTTGGATTGATAAGGCTAAAGAACAGAATGGCACATGTCCTTTGAATCGTCATTAAAGTATTGTGCGCCTTCCTGGAGGGACTCCTACCAGTCATTCTCCAGATGTGCTTGGTCTTTAATTCCCAGAACATCTGGTTAGCATGAGCGAAATAATGCATCCAAACTGGCTGAATTATGCTCTAAGAAAATTAGGCTACATTTTAAATCTAATATATAAGCATCACTTTTATAAAATGTTTGGAGAGTTAAATTATTAACAACAAAAATTATTGTAATCATTTTTGCAGTCTGAACTGTGTGTTAATTTGAAGGATGGCAAGCATGCCAAAAATGTCGTTTTTATATCTGCAAGAAGAAGCACTTCAGTAACATATATCTGTTCATGTTGCTGCTCTTTTTTCTGATCACTACCTGATAAATATGTCTGAGTGGGATGTTTACTAAAGCACAAATGCACCCTCTGTACTATTTTTGTAATTAGGTTGGATTTATGGCCTACTTCTCATAAAGAGGCCTCAAACAGCCATTGCCTGTGGTTCTATAAAACCAGGAAGAGAGAAATTCCCTTCACAACTAGCTTCCGTTGGTCAGGGTTTTCTCATAGGATGGGATGATGTATGATACATTTAGATTGCTCTGTAAATGGTTTTATTTAATGGTGACCCATTAACCTGGTTTTAATTAAAGCTTTTGTTAAGTGTACTTCTCTTCAGAGGGCTACAATTTCCATCGCATTTGCAAAAAATGAGTGTGTGGTTTTCTTATTTTGAGACAAATATTGACATGTTTTTTCCTGGGTTAACAGTCCTAGACCACAAATACCTTTTCAGAATATACTCAATATTATGATTGTCTGCCATAATGTATTTTAGTTTTACATGGTGTCTATAAGTCCCTCTGAAAGTCACCATATCTGTTTCCATAGAACAAAAATTGAACAAATACAATATAGAAAAATATTCTTTCAACCATATGGTTGCAGTTAATGTATCTGTTTCGATACAGCAGCTAGAGGAAAAAAATACCCATCTCATTCATCTTTGCAGTGTAAGCTTAGATGGGTTAGATGAAATCAGTGCTAATTAGCTAATCTCTTCTTTCATTCTTCATCCTTTGTTTGAGATAAAAACACAATTGGTGATTTCTACTGCAGTACTGAAGTGTTGAAGTCTTTCCATGGGGAAGACTTTGGATTTTTTTCCTGGCAAATTGTCAGTCTATTAGGTTCAATTATTGCTAAGCTAAATCTTAAACACTGTTGAATCTTGATGTCACGTGATATGGTAATTCTAAGGCAGGGGCACTCAATAGACATAGAGCCTGTAAGTATAGCTAAACTGAAAGTAGTAGTTCTCTAACATCTGTATAGATTTGATGAACTTAAATGTCAAAACAGTGAGATTGTTGGTTATGATTCCATTAGGGATGGGCTTCTGGGGGTTTGCAAGGGTTCGGGAGAACCTCTAGCTAAGAGTCTGTGCAGTTCGGAGAATCCCCCAAATCCCACTCCTGACTGGCCCTGTCCAAGAATCCCCCGCAACCCATTTTGGATGCAGGTAAGTAGAGGGCGCACATGGAGGCTTAGGGAGGGTGGCCTCCAGGGGTCCTCCAGAGCTTGGGGAGGCTGTTTTCGCCTCCCGAAGATTTAACAAAAGCCTTCGGAGTCCGAGAAAAGCAAAAACGCGCCCCCCCCCCAATGATGCAGGAGGCCAACTAGGCCTCACCCACCATGACCATTCCCACCCAGGAACCAGGCAAAGAATCCCTTGCTAAAAATGTTGAAGCCCATCCCTTACTCCATATGTCTTTTTAGGCTTTGGACTTGCAATATGAGGAGGCCTTTGAATTTCTCAGGAACATACATATAGCATTGGCATTTATACTTCCAAACCTGAGCTCTCATGGACTTGGGAGAACATTTAACAGCAAAGCATATTTCTAGAGAGGGCAAGTAAAACTTCTATCTTTCTTCTTGGAGAGTTGCTGCTGCTCTGTGTCAGGTGTACTGAGCTAGATGAGAGTATGTTGACTCAGCTTAAGACAGATGACTATTTTATCTTAATATCTACTATTTGAGTAATACACTATAGATTCAGCATTTTTGCCTTTTGTAGATAATTTCCTCCATTTCCCATACTATACTGATACAGTACATTATTTTTCTTTCGTTCTGTTAAAGAAAAGATGCAGATATACAGTGGAAGGTTCCTTGAATTGACGCAAAACCCAATAATTTGTTTTTCTCTGTTGACCCACCCCCAACCCGTGATTTCTTGCTGTACAATGAACAGAAAGATTCTGACATAAGGATTGCATGTCCTACAGGAGAAAAAATATTTTTAATTTGCTTAGCAATGGTTTTATTAATTCATGAATCTAATTTAATATTTTAAGATAATTAATATCCTTTCTGAATGACATTTCCTTATTTCAGTGCATTTCTCTTCCATTTTCAGGTATGTTCTTTTATACAAATGTGGTCACAAGTAGATAATTAGGGAATTTGGTTTAAAATTAAAGGCACTACTAAGCCTCCAACCTTCCCATCATAGGTGGTCAAAGAGTAGTTGCAGAAGATCCTGGAGGAAGCAGGTTATCTGGCCCTGTTTCAATCATGTTTCAGGCAAGGATACAAACTAGAGACAATATTATTCAGACTTGTTGATGACTTTTGGCAGAGCTGCTATGGAGCCACTTTGACATTTTTCTGGGCCCGCTATGGGGTTTGAGAATAGAGTCACAATATTATAGTGGCTTTGCTCCTTTTTCCGTGGCCTGTTCCATTCTGTGCTGGCTGAGAGAGGAGGAGAAGGAGTTGTGTTGTGCTGCTTCACTTATGGGCTGCCTCAAGACCTGTCATTTTTTGTTTGCTTGTTTAATATGTACATGAAGCCACTGGGTGCAGTTCAGAGTGTAGCATCAGCAATATGCTGAAGATATGAGTCACTATGCTGTTAATCTAGTATCAGCAGTATAATGATGATATCAGACTATACATCTCAACTCTATGCAGTCCAAGTGTTGTTTACGATGTAGCATGCCAAGGTCTGAAACCTGGATGGGAAGATGAAGCTATTCCTATTTGAGACTTGTGTGGAGTTTTGGAGTAATCTTGGACTCCTGCACAAAGAAGCCCTTTACATAGATCCAGCTGGTGTGCCATTTTAAGCCTGTTCCTTGACTGAGAAGCCCTTCCAATAGTCTTTGATATATGACTGTAATGCAGTTGTAAATTGAGGCACCCACAGGACCTACCCAATTTTATGGCATTTTCTTTTTGTGCCAGTCATTATAGGAACGCCACAGACATTAAGTGAACCTATTGTCTACCTTGGGTGCTTTTTGCTGGAAACCAGACCAAATAAATGTCATAAATCACAGTCATGACATCATAAGACATCTATAAATTGGGGCAAGTTGTTGAGTGCTCCATACGTGATCACATGACCACAGGGATGCAGGGCATCTGTTAGAACTTGGAATCCAGGTCCTAAGTATGTTTTTTTTTGGGGGGGGGGTGTCCATCATAACTTCTAACAATCACTAAACAATCAGTTGTAAGCCAAGGACTGTCTTTAGTCATTCCACAACTGGCCTTCAATGTATTCTGCATGAGGCTGTTTTGATGCTACAACTGGTCCATAATGCAGTGTCATGGGTAGTGATGGGCTCCACAGACACCAGTGATTTCTGGTGAGCTTCTGGGTAAAATCTATGGTTCTAGTTATTATCTATAAAGCCCTTCATAGCATAAAGTTTGGTTATTTGTGGGACCACCTATCTTCCATATTTCTGCCATTCAGTAAGATCAGGCAAAGTGCTCTTGCTCTGGATTTCAAGCTGTAAACTGTCCAGAATAATTTGGATCCAGATAACTTCTTAAATAAATAGTGTGAATAGAGTCTTTGAGCAATTTACTTTGGATTAAGTGGCTTATAAATATATTCATTATTATTATGATTATTATGATTATTATGATTATTATGATTATTATGATTATTATGATTATTATGATTATTATGATTATTATGATTAGTTTATTTATATACCGCACCCTCTCCCCTAGGGGACTCAGGGCAGTGCACAGGAAATTAAAACACAATGTACAATATAAACAGTATCAAACTCTAATAAATAAACTACATATTAAAAACAAATTAAATTCGTGGGGCCCTGTGCTAAAAATAACCTAAAACCTAAAACCCATTAATAAGTCCAATTTCATCAATTTAAAACTCATAATCCCAGTGGTTATAGAAGACTAGGCAAGGCCGGCTAAGTGGAAAAAGTGTGTCTTAAGGTGTTTATGGAAGGAGCAGAGGTCTGTGATGGTGCTAAGTTTGGGGGGTAGGTAGTTCCAGAGGGCTGGGCCCGTCACAGAGAAGGCCCTACCCCTAGGAGTCACCAGCTGGCATTGTTCGGCGGACAGCACCCGGAGCAGTCCCTCTCTGTGGGAGCGAATAGGACGTAGGGATGTATGGGGTAGGATACGGTCCTGCAAGTAACTAGGCCCTGTGTCATGGAGCGTTTTAAAGATGGTGATCAGCACCTTAAAGCGCACCCGAAAAACCACAGGCAGCCAGTGCAGCTCGAGCAGGAGAGGTGTTACGTGTGAATGCCATGAGGCTCCCAAGATCCCCCGCGCGGCCGCATTCTGCACTAACTGTAGTCTTCGGGTGCACCTCAAGGGGAGCCCCATGTAGAGAGCATTACAGTAGCCTAGGCGGAATATTACGAGAGCTTGAGTGACTGTGCGCAGGGTGTCCCAGTCCAGTAGGGGGTGCAACTGGCATATCAGGCGAGCCTGATAGAAAGCCCCCCTGGCCACGGCCGTCACATGGTCATCCATGGACAGCCGTGAGTCCAGGAGGACACCTAAGTTGCGCGCCCTTTCCACGGGGGCTAATGTTTCACCCCCGATGGCCAGTGTTGGCGTCAACTGGCTGTACCGGGACGTCGGAAACCACAGTCAAAGTTCTGTGGTCTTGAATGGGTTGAGTCTGAGTTTGTTACTCCCCATCCAGACCCGCACGGCCTCCAGACACCGGGACATCATCTCAATGGCATTGTTGGGGTGGTTTGGGGTAGATATGTACAGCTGAGTGTGATCAGCATACTGATGGTACTCTACCCCAAACCCACAGATGATCTCACCCAGCGGCTTCATGTAGGTGTTGAACAGGAGTGGTGAGATGTACCCCACGGATGAGGGGCCTCGAGGTCAACCTCTGCCCTCCTGCCAACACAAATTGTGACCGACCCGAGAGGTAGGAGGAGAACGACCGCAAAATGGTGCCTCTCACCCCCAACCCCTACAGTCGACACAATAGGATACTATGGTCGATGGTATCAAAAGCCGCTGAGAGGTCTAATAGGACCAGGATAGAGGAGCAACCTCTATTCCGGGCCCTCCAGAGATCATCCACCAATGTGACTAATGCCGTTTCGGTGCTGTGCCCAGGCCGGAAGCTGGACTGGTGCGGGTCCAGATAATCAATTTCCTCCAGGTGACGGGGGAACTGCTGTGCCACCACACTCTCTAAAACCTTCGCCAAAGAGTGAAGGTTGGAGACCGGACAGTAATTTACTAACAATGCTGGGTCCTGGGAAGGCTTCTTGAGGAGGGGTCTCACCACCGCCTCTTTCAAGGCAGCCGGCAAGAGCCCCTCACTCAAAGATGCATTCACAACTTCCTGGAGCCAGCCTTGTGTAATCTCCCAGGATGCCAGTACAAGCCAGGAGGGACACATATCCAATAAACATGTGGTGGCCCTCAGTCACCTCGGTAACCTGTCCATAGCGTCAGGAGTAACAAAATCAAACTCATCCCATAAATCTTTCTCAAGACCTGCCTCGGAAGATCCCTCCAGACTACTCTCCATGGAGGTCAACTCGCTCCGCATCTGAGCGATTTTGTCCTGCAGTTACTCCCCAAATTCCTCTGCTCTACCCTGCAGAGGGGCTTCCCGCAGCCTCTGTTGAAGGAGGGAGTGGGTCACCCCAAACAGGGCAGCAGGGCAGTTATCTGCGGATGCGATAAGGGTGGCACAATAATTGTGTTTGGCCACCCTTATCGCCACTAGTTTTGGCCAAACTCCAAAAGGAGTTTGGAAAGCTGAGTGATGAAACTGGTTTAAGTCAGAAAGATCACACTGGTTCAAAATGTGGCAGTGTGAAAAGTAACAGGCGCATATTACATTGGCTACCTATCAGGGCTTCCTCTGTCCATTTCCTAGGAGAGGAAAATCCTCAGCTCCATAAATTTAGACACAAGTACTTTTACTAGGAACGAATCGAAAGCAAGAACATCCAGGCAAGATCTGAGGCAAAGCGCACGAAAACAGCAACTTGAAACAAACAGTACATCCCAACCCCCTTGTAGCTAGGCAACCAGAGGGCTACTGCATACCAGCACTAGAAGAACTGACCTTGGAGATATGAGCAAAGTTCAGGCCGTAGTTGCAAAGCTGCAATGAAAAATTCTCCACTGACCCTCCCCCCTTTCCTATGGCAGCAAAGCTTCCAGGTGCAATTTGAGGTGCTGGTTGTCACCTACGCAGCCCTTCAATGGGCCTGATGGTTATTTGAGGGATCACTTATCTCCAGATGTTTCTGCCCATCCGGTGCCTTTGGACAGAGAAGATGAGCCTCAATGCAGTGAGTGGTCCCTTCAATAAAAAGCTGCCATTCAGGGGAGGGATGACTTTCAGCCCTAAAGAGCAGGCAAGGAACCCAAAGCCACTTGAGTCTGAGGCTACTTTTAATAGAGCATTTTGCAAGCCTGAAGGTGTTTCCATCTTTCCTCAGTTTACCTTCCTGGGAATTAGGAAGGAGCCTGTTTGAAGCTTTACTCAAGTCAGCTTCCTGAAATGAACTATAAAAATCAGATCAATAGAACATTTATTGCAAATCGTTTTGGATCATAGACAACATATTGTCATCTGTATATGAAAATAACCTTAACCCTTCCCAAGTTTTTAAACATTTAAACATTTCCTGGTACTCTTCTGCGTAAGATCATAAAAGAAGCAGGAGTATATCATACAACCTCATCTGCCTCCATACTCAATAATGAACGAGTCATGATCAATCACTGATTTCTCATCCATCTGTCATTCCTTTCTTCCATCCAACTTTCTTCATAATAATTGAAAAAGGAGAGTAAAGCAGGAAGCATAATAAGAGTAGGAAATCATGATTAATGTCTACTTCATATATCCCTGTTTATTAATAAAGTATATTTCACAATTAATTAACTGAGAGCAAAATAATGATGTAAATCCTCATGTAACTCCTAGACATTTGTTATCAAAAAACCCGTCTCTAATACTTGATTGAAAGTAAAAGTACTGTAGGAACTCAACAAACCTTCAGAGATTTATGGAAATGAGGATGCTTAAAAGCACTTATCTATTTTAAAATCTTAAAAACTCAACATATTTTTAAAGCTTCATTTGATGATAATAAAGTGGGAAATTGTTGTGGTGGAAACAAATATTCATATTCTTAAAATGTCTATGTTCATTTCCAAATTGATCTCTGGGGCCTCCGTGTGGACAAAGGAATTAATGAAAAACAAAAGTGTGAGGGAAAGTTGCTAATAAGAGATAGCTTGTGATTTGCACCTTCACTTGGTTTCCAATTATTTAATGGACAAGCCCATCCTCTGTTTCATCAGTTTTTAGCAATAAGATCAAATATTTAAAAAATCAAAATAGACTCTTCCAATTCCCATGCAAATTACAGATTCTTGTGACTAAATACCGAAGGTGCATGGAACACTGTTACCTTCCCACCAAAGGTGGTCTCTATTTTTCTACTTGGGGTTTTATGTGCTTTCAAACTACTAGGTTGGCAGAAGCTGGGATGAGTAATGGGAGCTCACTACGTGATGTGGCACTAGGGATTCAAACTGCTGAACTGCCGACCTTTCTGATCGACAAGCTCAGCGTGTTAGCCACTGAGCCACCAGGACCCCATGTATGCTTACATCATCTATGTCTACGGATATGTATCTTTTTCCTCCCTTTCCAAAATTGAATTGAAAATTTCAGTTAAAAGGAATAAAATGAAAAAAATGTCCACCTTGAAACAATACACAAACCTTTAGCAGCAACTTTTATTGGGGACCTTAATTGGGGATTGGGACAATCGGAAGACATGGAAAATAAAATGCTGATAGATTGTTGCAGAAAACAAATACATTGTGACCAATCAAAGTACTTGATAAGCGTTATGTCACTATTTTTAAAGAAATGTTATCCCCTTCTAAATTTGCCTCAAAGATAAATATAAATGTTGCATATCCCTGCATTAGATAGTTTTGTTTCTTATCATATTTTCCCTACAGTTAAGATGAGGCCTCAGTAGGATAATGTAGCATTTGGGGAAAAAGATGCAAGCCAAGAGACCAGCCCCAGAGGCCAAGATGGAGAAGACCTCCACAGCCACCACGAACTTCCCTTTGGTGCTCAGGTAGGTGGGGAGGAAGCTGATCCAAACACTGCAGAAGACCAGCATGCTGAAAGTAATGAATTTGGCTTCGTTAAAGCTGTCAGGCAACTTCCTAGCCAGGAAGGCCATCATGAAACTGACAATGGCCAGGAAACCCAAGTATGCAAGGACTATATAAAACATTGAAGTTGAGCCTTCATTGCATTCCAAGATGGCTTCTCCAACCAAGGAGTGGAAGTCCAAGTTGGGAAATGGGGGAGAGGTTACCAGCCAGATGGCACAAAGAACAACTTGGATCAGGGGACAGGCTATGACAATGGAATTGGTCAGTGTTTTTCCTAAGAGTTTCTTTGTCCAGTTCCCTGGTTTGGTAGCCATGAAGGCCAGAACCACCATGACAGTTTTTGCCAAGACAGAGGAAACTGCAAGGGAAAAGAGAATGGCAAAGGAAGATTGTCGTAAGAGACAGGTGAGGTTCCCAGGTCGGCCAATGAAGAGGAAGGAGCAGAGAAAGCAGAGCAGGAGGGTGACCAAGAGGATATAGGTGAGATCTCTGTTATTGGCCTTGACTATTGGTGTGTCACGATGCTTAAGGAAAACTGCCAGGATTGACAATGTGATCACGGAGAGAGAAAGAGTGAGAGGAACTAAAGCATATCCCAGGGTTTCTTGATAAGAGAGGAAGTGGATCTTCTTGGCAATGCATTGGTCCTTGTCCATGTTGGGATATTGATCTTCTGGGCAGGGATCACAGGAAGCTGCATCTGAAATCAAGCATCACTTTGCATTTGGTGGTACATAAAAAAGGACAAATCATCATTCAATATTGATTATTCTGGGCATACATTAACCTGAGAAAAGGATCAAGTTCTCTAAATGTCTATGGACATTCTCAGTCATCCAGGTCATGGTTGTCCCAAAGGTGCTTTTTCAAGACTCCAGAAAGTCCAGTTTCCTCTTGAAAAAGCACCTAGTTCTCTACTTTGTATTTTACATTGACTCATTCTAAGAATTTGCTTCTACAGGGAAGGGCAGGCTGTCACAGTTAGATGGATCTCTCTTTTCTCCAACAGGTCTATCAACCTACTGGGTGGATGATAGTGCTGACAGAAGAAGCACATCTTAAATAATAAAAAAATAAAGCTTGACCCTCACAACCCACTCCATCATAGAAAGTTTGGTTGCTCATTTTTCTGATGGGTTGCAACAGAAGGACTAGAAAATTAGTAAGGGAACCCATTAATTCTGCTCTGAAACAATCCTGCGTTAAATTGCTGAGGAGCAGGAAAGCTGGCCAGGGGGATAATTTAGATCCATCAACTCAGAGGTTCTGCTGAAAAGGATGAAAGTTTTGAAAAATGTCCATCTTGCAAGATCTACATTGAAAGTGTGCTCTACCTCACGGGTCCCCAACCCCCGGGCCGTGGACTGGTGCCGGTCCATGGCTTGATAGGAACTGGGCTGCAGGGCCGGAGAGGAGGAGGAGGAAGGAGGAGGGGGCAGCCCCCTGGGCAGAGCGCACATGGAAAAGCGGCAAGTCTCTGTGTGGCTTCTGATGGTCCCTCCTTTCCCCTCTGTTTCTCTCTGTGTGTCTGTCAGACTCTGATTCCCTCCCTCACTCATCTCTCTCTCCCTCTGTGCCTCTCTCTGTCTGTCTGTCACGGTCTCTGTCCACAAAAAACTGCGTGAAGGAGCATGGGCTCTGTGATGATGGTGACACCATCTGCGGAGGTGTGGTCCCCTTCACGTTCCTCGTCTTCCCAGATGCCATCCGGAACCATCAGTAGCTGCGCAGGGACTTGCCGCTTTTCCACGTTTAGGAAAAGATAGGTGCACGCATGCCCCGTCCAATTACAGTCTTGGAGAAGACTGGAAGGGAGGGGAGAGAGACACAGAGATATAAGGGTAACAGTGGGAACTTGGGCTGTAATTCCACGGGACATGCACACACGCCTATCTTTTCCATGGCAAGAAATGTGGCAAGTTTCTGCATGGCCGCTGATCATTCCGGACACCATCAGGAAAGATGAGGAACATGAACGAGAGCCCACCCACCCCGCAGATGACCTTGCCATCACCACAGAGCTTGCGTTCCTCCACGCAGTATATTGTGGACAATGACAGTGACAGACAGACAGAGTGAGGCACAGAGTGAGAGAGAGATGGAGGGAGGGAATCAGAGTATGACAGACACACAGAGAGAGACACAGAGGGAAAGGAGGGAGGGAGAGACAGAGAGAGACGGGGAGGGAGGGAGGGAATTGGAGACTGACAGACACACAGAGACAGGGAGAGAGAGTGAGGGAGAGACAGACACACACAGAGAGAGAATGATTGAGTGAGTGAGTGAGTGCGAGACAGACAGACAAACAGACAGATAGGAAGGGAGGGGAGAGACAGAGATAGGGAGGGAGGGAGACAGAGAAAGGGATACACACACACACACACACACACACACAGAGAAAGACAGACACACAGAGAGAATGACAGAGAGACAGAGAGGAAGGGAGAGAGAGAGACAAAGAGCCACAGAGAGAGACAGGCAGAAAGACAGAGAGAATGACAGAGAGAGAGA
>JAPKID020001252.1:0-15204 GCA_026931265.2 Tropidonophis doriae
TTGTCTAGATAGTCAATTAAATCTATAAGTTGCCTTACATTCTCCTTCATATATCTACCTTCGATAAATCCTGCTTGATCATGATGAATTACCTCTTGAATAACTGGCATCAATCTGTTGGCTAATACTTTAGCAAAAATTTTATAGTCCGTATTCAAGAGAGATATTGGTCTGTAGTTCTCTGGCTTCTTAGGACCAGTTTCATCTTTAGGTATCAACGATATGAAAGCCGCTTGCCATGAGGAAGGTAATTTGCCTCCTTGTTGAATATTACAAAATAATTCCGTAAGATGTTCAATCATCTCAGGTCAATTAGGTCTCTCCTTCTCACCACAGTGAGCAATGGCTTTTCTGTCTAATACAGGATTTTGATAAATAAATACCTGGGTCATCACAGCTAGTATATTATATATCAACCAGATGTGGGTTCCTAACTGTTTGGTCTGGTTTGGCTGACTAGGGAATGCCATGGCCCTAAACCAATTCTATCAGCACCATAGTCACCACTATCTTGTTCTTTGCTTATGCGCATGTGGAGAAGCAATTTTTTTCAGTGGTGTGCATGCACACTTTGCATACATGATGTACATGTGCATGTACGCAAAGCTCGTTCTTGACCAAACCAGCAGTAGCAGAAACCGAAACCCACCCCCAA
Source organism: Tropidonophis doriae (assembly GCA_026931265.2). Classification (NCBI taxonomy): domain Eukaryota; kingdom Metazoa; phylum Chordata; class Lepidosauria; order Squamata; family Natricidae; genus Tropidonophis; species Tropidonophis doriae. The sequence goes on from JAPKID020001252.1 coordinate 656, forward strand.
GATCAATCCCATTTTTAAGCATGGCCAGATTTGAATTTGCAGGTATGCCTGTATCTATTAATGTAGTACTATTTTCTATCCAAAACTCACAAGTATCCAATGCTGAGGAGGGAGAAGCTGTAGTTCCAAGAGGCCTGCATGCAGCCCCCAGCAAAAAGAAAAAGAAAAGAAATCCTCAGGGCAAGATCTCTCATAGAAAGCTCAACCATTGCTCGGCTCCATTCTACAAAGAACCACCCAAAGTTTGGCTGTTTCCAATGAAGCTTCCCAAGACTTCTAAAGTGATACCTGGGAATTTGATTCCAGATCAAAACGAATGGAAACAATGCTCCCCACACCCCGGACTCTGCCAAACACCCCCTGCGTTGTAAGCAGGAGAGTTGCAAGTAGTAGAGAAAGGCGGGGGAGGGGAGGGAGGGAGGGAGGGAGAGTGTGAGCTCAAAAGAGTTAGCAAATGTCAAAATCCCACCTACCTCTAACAATACCCGGGAACATTTGTATAGAACATCGCAGCCACAAAGCAGACAGCCTCACCCCCTTTGCATTTATCTTTCAGTTTTAGGGAGCCCGGCTCGCTTTTAACCAAAAGATCAACCATTTGCCGAATCTGGATCCTAGGGACTCCAAAAGGCAGCTACCTATTGATGTGTTGATTGATCCAAAGAAGGGGGTGGGGGACAAACCGAATAGAACAAACCAAAAGGAATATGGAAGATCAGAAATAGGAGAACAGATCAGCAAAAGTGTCTCAGAATAGAAAAGCCTTCTCAGAAAGCCCCAAGTGTGGCTTTGTATGCTGATGTCGTCTATTTCAAAGACTGTGGTGGGGGATGGAGGGTGAGAAGAAGTGTGTTTTCTTGTTTGCTATTCCAGCAGACTTGGAGAAAAGGCAGTTCCCCCCCACCCCCACAAACCTTCCTCGACAGCTGCTCAGCCAACAAGGAAAGAAAACATACATCAAAGATGTAGCAATTTCTGTATTACATGCAGAAATATAATACAGAAATTGTTAAGTAATCAAGACAAAAAAAATGCTGCAGTGAAACGGTCTACTTAGAAGAGGGTCCTTCATGGAGTCAATTATTGAGCCTTGTTGGTGGTGGGCAATGGATAGGAAGTAGATTAAGGGTACGTTCCAGGCAATGAGTTGAAAAGGTGGTTATTGGATCACATGTTCTAGGGTCCCATGCTTTAGGATGGAAGTCTATTTCTGTGGACTACAGATGATCCCATCCCCTTTGAATTGCCTTGCTACAGAACCTCATAAAAGGTGAACGTGCAAAATTATAAATCAATAAGCCACATTAACAATTAAGTACTAAAGAGTAGCAGAACAATGAAACTAAAAATGGTAAAATTAGCAGCTCTGAAAAAAAAGAAAATCAATATTTAGTAATGTTTTTCCAAAAACCGCAGAAAACAGTTAATGAGGACACTCTGGAAGTCAGCTGCATCTCTAAAAGTGCCTTAAAACCTCAAACTAATGTTGAACTCCTGGTATTACACAAGAAGTGGAGAATAACCATCTGTAATAAAGTAGTTCCAAGAATGGTACAGAAGAAACCTCATACAAACTGGCATGCTGTTTAGTAATCAAATCAAATAAGGTAAAGTATAATGAAATAAGTGTAGACTCGTGCTGACATTTAAGCTTAGAAATAATTGAGGTACAATGTTGAAAAAGAAGTTGCCAAAATTTCTTTGTGAAGAAGTTGATTAGGTTTTTTTAGGTTTTATTCAAATTTGTATACCGCCCTATCTCCCTTACGGGACTCAGGGCGGTGAACAGGCAGTAATAAAAACAACAAAGAACATCCAATACAATACATATATTATAAATCGATTAAACACAAAGCCTGCTCTAAAATACCCTATAAAATCCCTAATAAAAAGCAAATTAAAAACTACACCAGGGCGGCTTCAAGAAATAGATGGGTTTTCAATACTCAGAGGAAATGGCGCAGGCCCATGGTTGTGTGTAGGTCAGGAGGTAGGTTATTTCAGAGGGCAGGAGCTGCCACAGAGAAGGCTCTACCCCTAGGGGTCATTAGCCGACATTGACTGGCTGATGGCACCCTGAGGAAGCCCACTCTGTGGGAGTGGACTGGTCAGAGGGAGGTATGTGGTAGGATGTGGTCTTGCAAATACCCAGGTCCATTGCCATAGAGCTCTTTAAAGGTTGTTACTAACACCTTGAATTGCACCCGAAAGCCACAGGCAGCCAGTGCAGCTCACACAGGAGAGGTGTTACATGGGAGCATCTAGAGGCTCCCACAATCCCCTGCGCGGCCGAATTCTGAACTAGCTGGAGCCTCCGGGTGCACCTCAAGGGGATCCCCATGTAGAGTGCGTTGCAATAGTCCAGGGGGGAGATGATGAGGGCTTGAGTGACCATGCGTAGAGTGTCACGATCGAGAAAGGGGCGCAGCTGGCGTATCAGGCGAACCTGATAAAAAGCCCCCCTGGCCACGGCTGTCACATGATCGTCTAAAGACATCCGAGTATCCAGGAGGACGCCCAAGTTGCGGGCCCTCTCCGCGGGGGCTAATGACTCACCCCCAATAGCCAGAGATGGAACCAACCTGCTATGTTGTGATGCTGGAAACCACAGCCACTCGGTCTTGGACGGGTTGAGTTGGAGCCTGTTATTCCCCATCCAGATTCGCATGGCCTCCAGGCACCGGGACATCACTTTGACGGCATCGTTGGGGTGGTCCGGGGTGGAGATGTACAGCTGGGTGTCATCTGCGAAATGATGAAAATGCACCCTGAAACCACGGATGATCTCACCCAGCAGCTTCATATAGATGTTGAACAGGAAAGGTGAGAGGACAAACCCCTGTGGCAATGCACAGGTGAGGCGCCTCGGCATCGACCTCTGCCCTCCTGCCAACACAAATTGCGACCAGTCGGAGAGGTAGGAGGAGAACCCCCGTAAAACAGTGCCCCCCCCAGTCCCAATCCCTCTAACCGGTGCAACAGGATATCATGGTCAATGGTATCGAAAGCCGCTGAGAGATCTAACAGGACCAGGATAGAGGAGCAACCTCTATTCCGAGCCCTCCATCAACCCATGTGACCAATGCCGTTTCCATGCTGTACCCAGGCTGGAAACCGGACTGGCGCGAGTCCAGATAGACAGTTTCCTCCAGGTGCTGAGGGAACTGTCATGCCATATGCAAGAAAGTGAAGGTGGGAGACTGGACGGTAGTTGGCCAACACAGCCGGGTCCAGGGAGGGCTTCTTGAGGAGAGGCCTCACCACTGTCTCTTTCAAGGCAGCCGGCAAAAACCCCTCACTCAAAGAAGCATTGATAATTCCCTGGAGCCAGCCTTGTGTAACCTCCGAGGAGAACAGTACCAACCAGGAGGGACACGGGTCCAGTAAACATGTGGTGGTGTTCAGCCTCCTCAGTATCCTGTCCATGTTCTTGGGAGTCACAGGATCGAACTCTTCCCAGATAGTAGACTCAAGACCTGCCTCTGTCGACCCGTCTGGACTTGTCGAATCAGAGGTTAACCCGTCCCAGATCTGATCAATTTTTTTATGCAGGTAACACCCAAATTCCTCTGCTCGACCCTGCAAGGGAGCATCCTGCGCCCTCTTATGAAGGAGGGAGCGGGACACCCTAAGCAAGGCGGCAAGTCGGTTACCTGCAGATGCGATAAGAGCGGAGAAATAGTTCCGTTTCTCCGCTTTTATCGCCACTAGGTAGGTCCTTAAATGGGACTTTACCAGTGTCCGGTCAGATTCGGAGCGGGTGGTCCTCTAAATGCCCTCTAGGCATCTCTTCTGTCGCTACATCACCCTCAGCTCCTTGGACAACCAAGGAGTCAAGGTAGATTGGCATCGGGTGTGAGGCCGCAACGGCATGACCCGGTCCAGGGCCCCCGCGGTCGCACTGTTCCAGGCGGCCACTAGGTCCTCAGTTGAGTCACGGGTCATGGTCTCAAGTATTGGCCCAAGCTCTGTCTGGAACCTCTCAGGGTCCATCAGGCGCCTGGGGCCGAACCATCTTGTCACTTCTGGTTCCGCCTCCCCACGGTGAGGTGTAGCGATTGGACAGGCCAGCAGGAGGAGAGAGTGATTTGATCATGACAGGGGCTCAACAACTATTTCCCCTACACCAAGATCACTCAACCACTGCCCGGAGGCAAAAACTAAGTCCAGTGTGTGTCCTCCGGTGTGGTTGGGGTCACGAACTAACTGGGTCAGGTCCATGGCTGTCATGGAGGCCATGAACTCCCAAGTTGCCTCAGATGCTTCACCTACCAATAGCAGATTGAAGTCCCCCATGACCAACAGCCTGGGGGTCTCAATCACCATCTTGGCTATCACATTGAGAAGCTCAGGTAGGGCTGCTGATACGTAGCGGGGAGCCAGGTACACAATCAGCATGCCCTGCTGCCTCCCATGACCCCACTTCACACATAGGGACTCACAACCGGCAGTCTGTGGCCCAGGCCCTCATTTACCGCTACCTCCCCGACCCTGGGCTCTTGGCTGGTGAAATGTGTGGTAATCTGGCAGGGACATTTCAACGAGGGACACTCCCCCCTCTTGCCCCAATCAGGTTTCTGTAATACCCGCCAGGTCCGCCTCCCCCTCCAAAACCAGATCATCACCAGGTCACCCTCACCCACCACCCTAGTTTTGGATTGCCCTCCCCTCTCCCTGGAACCCCTTAAAACCCGAACTAAAATTTTAAATAAAAATCCCCTTAGGTTCCATTTCGACCATCTCTCTTGATTAATAAATCCATCATCGAGGTGGGCCCTCGTTAATGCTGATGGCTAGACCTGCAAGAGAGGGGACTCTCGCAGGGCATGGAGGTCAGCTGCTGAGTACAATAAAGACATTTGAGATATTCTGTGCGAGAGAAGTTGTCCAAGAGAAGGAACCGCCTTGGTGGTATATTGTCATTGGGGACCATGATGAAGATATTACTAGTAGGCCATGTTAGCTCCAGCAAAACCTGCAGGGCACTGAGCTGGTAAGCCATAGGCCGAGTCAATAAGTTCTTTATTGATGGAAGTTCAGAGTCGTCCTACTTTCAGCACTGGGAGGGGTATGATAGAATGGGTGATGGAGCCACACCCGACACAAAAACATGTCGAGCAAGGTAGCGAGGATGATGAAAGAGGAGATGGAATGGGGTGAGGAGGCATGGAGATGAAGCGGCAGGGACAGCAAGAACGATGGGAACAACCAGAGCAGGACGATGAAACAAGGAGGCAGAAGGCAAAATGGCAAAACAGCAGGAATGATGGACAGAAGTTAAAGGGCAGAGTGCCGAGGCAGCAGAAACTGGAAAAACAAGAGCAGAACGACGAAAACGAGGAAGCAAGGCAATGAAACGGGAGGAACGGCAGGAGCAGGACGGCATCAAGGAACAAATGACAAGATGTTGCAAGATGAAGAGCAAAGCGATGAGACAGCAGGAACTGCAGGAATAGGAACGGGGCAACGGGACTAAGAGGCAGGGCGATGGGACGGCAGGAGCGGTCGGGGCGAGACGGTGGGAGATGAAACAGCAAGACGAAGCAGTGAGAATGGCAGGAACAGTGGGAGATGAAACAACAGGGCAATGCAGCATGTATGGCAAAGCAACAGGAGTGGCCGAGGTTAGGAACGACCAGAGCAGCAGGAGCGGCAGGAACGTGCCAGGCAAAAAACCGCAGAGAACGGGGCGGCAGGAATGGGGTGGCGACGGCCCCAGTGCCACGCAATCCACGATAACAGGCTGCATTTCCCCACCAGGCCCTGCCAAGCCCTGCGCCGGCAGCCAGCTCCCCCAGAGGCGGCCCCACAGGCAAGTGGTCATGGCTCTCCTTACCAGCTCTCCCCAGATGTTCATGGGGCTGGTAGCCAGACTTGGCAGCCCCAGCAAGTCTATTTCAGCAGGCACATTCTCTTTCCAGTTCACAGCTCGCAGCTCCTCCATCTTGGCTGACCGGATGTTCTTCAGCAATTATTAGAAAGGCATTTCAAGAGATCAGAGCTTTCCTTTAATGTTTATACTTATGGCATTTTGTTGTTGGGTTATAGTCGTTCGGTTCAGGGGTGGGTTCCTGAACTGGTTAGTACTGGTTCGCTGTGTACACACTTTGCATGTGTGTAGCTCGCTTCACCCATTCGTTCGTGTGCCAGCGACACATTGCTTGCGCATGCACATTTGGCCAAAAATTGCTCTGCGCATGCGCAGTGCCATCCTTGCAACAGCAGAAGACACCGGAGAACTGGTTTGGGAGTGTGTCAGCCCTGGATCACTGCCGGTTCTGCAACCCAGGCCTGAATTCTACTACCAATTCAGGTGAACCGGGCAGAACTGGCAGCGACCCACCTCTGGTTAGGTTTGAGAGAAGGAATGTTTTACATTCATTCATCTCAGTTAACTTGCCACATGGAAAGTGAAGCATGCCACAAACTTTGGAAAGTTCTTCGATATTGAGCCCTATGGTTCTATAAACTGTACTGCTAAGACAGATTTTTTTGTTTGTTTAGTATTGGCAATTATTTCTTTGGAATTTGGCTTGGTAATTGTATTCATGTAATATAGGAAACAGATTAAGGTAATTGGTAGAGAGATGAGCTTTTAATATGTTTTTTCTCTCTACCAACACTTCAAAGCTACAGGACATTCTATTAACTTTGGAGGAACTAAATTGATCTCCAAGGCTGAACAGCTCAACAGGCAAATAATCAGAGAAGCCATCGAAATAGAGAAACAACCTAACAATATGAACAAACGTGATGACACGTCCTGCTACCAGACATCTGGAAACCAGCACTGACCAACAGACGAGCCCCATCCCCCACCCAAGCCATTGAAATACAAAATAAGGAGAAACATACAAGTAGGACCAATCAGCATCGATCAACCAATCATGATACAGCTGCACAGCCAATCAACCCACTCACAGCAACAGAGTCAGCACTCCACCCCTCCCCCCACCAAGATTTAAGGAAGGGCGGCATCTACGTAGCCATAGACCAAAGCCTGAAGATGGCAAGTGAGATCTTGCCAAAATGTTGCAAAGACAATCTCATTCTTACGTGGGAAAACACCCGAATACAACAAGACCAGCATATAAATATGTATGCATGTATGTATGTATGTATGTATGTATGTATGTATGTATGTGACTAGGTTAGGTCTCTGATGATGAGCCGAAAGGTAGAAAAGGAAAGCAATATGCTTCCTCCCTTAATTGGGGCTTAACAGGGTGTTATGACACATGTATGTATATTAAAGGTGTTTTTGTAACATTTCGACAAGATCTCATTTGCCATCTTCGGGCTTTGGTTTGAGCTAATATGCTCGAAATAGATCTATCTTGGTCTTTCTCTAATTTAATTTATTGATCAGCTCATAATACTAACACACATATTTAAAATATTATACAACGTAATTCTTGGCTTGCTGTCTGGATGGTCTCTAGGATGAGCCAAAAGGCAGGAAAGGAAACAGTATGTTTCCTCCCTCAAGGGGGCCTTGTAACAGGTAGTTGTAAAACATTAGCTACACACACACACACACACACACATATTCCAATTCCAGGATTTGATCGACTGGTATAAAAAGTGAATTTCAATCCTAGCAGAAGTACAACCTAACCTGAGTGTTACAACCACAATTTCCTCTCTCAAAATGCAAAACAAGAGGGCTTCTTCTTGCTGGCCTTTTAGCTGCAGGGGAAATTATTTTGCATAGAGCAGCTACTCCTGTGTCATCATTAAAGGAGGCCTCCTTACCTATGGGGGCTGCTGGCAAGGATTCAGTAATTATGGGAGGGTTCCCATTTCCATCTGTGTAGACTGCCAGACTTATGCTGTGTTTAAAATCAATGCAAATGAGCTTCCCCGCACTTCTCTTGTGTCTTTGTCTCCTGGGTTTATTCGGCTTCCTAGCTAATTGCCATGCCGTGTTGGGCTTCTCCAACATGCTGACCTGCTTGGCTGATGCTCCCATCTTCTCTAAGCAGCTGTCAAGAAAGAATATTCCCTCTTACAAGCAAAACTGCTTTAGTTAAGCAGTTGGCCCCCTCTTTGTCACTGTTTAAATTAAAAGATAGTAAATGGTCCTTGTGAAAATATCTTTCATGGGCCATAGAAAGATCAGCATATGCTACATTGGTGTGTGTATATGCAACCTGCAACCCATAGACTTCTTATTTTGCTCCCCAGCTTGAATATAGTCCTCCCCCCAGAGTTCTATAGCGCTATCTTCAATATCTATCTGTCATCCATCATCTATCTGTCTGTCTGTCTTTATCTCTATCTATCTATCTATCTATCTATCTATCTATCTATCTATCTATCTATCATCCATCCATCCATCCATCCATCCATCCATCCACCATCCATGTATCCTTGTATCTATGTATCCATCTACCATCTACCTACTTACCTACCTACCTATATACATACATACCTGTAGTATGCTAAATCAAAATGGATAGAAAGATTCTGATCCAAATCAGTTCTGGAAATTTGTGCTAATTTGATTCCCATTTCATAAATCAATTAAAAAAAAACACCTCACAGTATTTGCACAAGCATTAAAGCTGTTCTGGGTTGCTAAATCAATTTGATACTGCAACCTGAATTGTCAACCCAAGGCAGAAAAATGGAATAAAACCACCTTCAAAGTGAATCTTCAAATAAAAAGTTTCATACTAAAGCTCCCTTGTATAAAACACATCCAATTCATCTTTAAAACATCTCTAAATGATAAATAGTCAGGTCTGCATCTGAAGACACAAAGCGCTTCCAATTTGTTAATATGGAATTCTCTACTCCTGGCACAAGGGGGGACAGAGAGTTAAGGAAAGTCCTTCTTTGGAGATCTGAAAAACAAAGACTGCTTTGTCGAATAATTTGCCATAAGTAAGAACAATACTCAAACATATACATACCAACTACATTTAATTAAAAAGCCCTTTGTTTCAAAATTCAATGAATATGAATTCAAATCATCTTGACCTACTTCCAGGAACTTGTAAACTGAAGTGCGACCACTGTTGGAGCCAAAATTTTCTTTGCTAAACAAGGCAATTGTTAAGTGACTCATGTCCAATTGTACAACTCTTTTGCCATGGTGGTTTAGCAAATCCCTTCAGCTGCTAAGTGAACCACATGATTGTTAAGTGAATCTGGCTTCCCTCACTGGCTTTCAAGTTGCGTGAGAAGACCACAAAGAGCAACCACATGACCCCAAGATACTGCAATCCTCTTAAATGCATGCCATTTCCCAAGCACCCGAATTTTGATCACACAACTATGGGGGATGCTGCAATGGTCATAAGTATTGCTTGTAAGCCACTTTGATCAGTGCCATTATAACTTCAAACAGTCGCTAAATGATTGGAACACCAATCATTTTTGTACACCAATACAAGAACTACTTGTGTTGTGTTTGGCAGGGAGAAGTGTGAGATAGTAGTTGTATATTCCCAAGCCAATGGCTGAAGCAGGATGTACTTCCTTTAATTTCTATGGTTCCACAACATCTCATATTTCAATCGCAATGGAATGGCTGCTCCCAGCCAAAGAAGAGTAGCAATAGCAATAGCAGTTAGACTTACCATTTTTTTCGGAGTATAAGACATACCTTTCGCCCCCTTAAATATGGGTGAAAATATATGTGTGTCTTTTTTGGCAAAAAATCAGCTGCGTGGAGCACTGCTGAGTGCTTCTGGGGGCCGAGGAGGGCAAAACTACCCTGACATGTGGAGGGTTCAGAAGGCCAAAAATGCCCATATTCGGCTTAAAACACGAAGGCCAACAACTATTTTTTCTTATTTTCCTCCTGTAAATATAGGTGTGTCTTATAGTCCAAAAATATGGTATATACCACTTCACAGTGCTTTACAGCCCTTTCTAAGCAGTTTCCAGAATCAGCCTATTAGTCCTCAACAATCTGGATCCTCATTTTACTGAAGGATGCAAAGCTGAGTCAACTTTGAGCCAGTGAGAATCGAACTGCTGAAATGCAGGCAGCCAGCAGGCAGCAGAAATAGTACTGCATTCTAACCACTGTGCTACCACAGCTCTTAAAACAAGCCAGATGTTTTAAATAAAATAATCAATAGTCTTGGTTGCTCTCAAGGTGAGATCAGTTTTAATATTTAGAGAAAGACTTGTTCCATGTCCTCCTTGCATGAGATCATAAAATGTTTAATAAGAATTGATTTCTAATCTGGGAATGCCAATGGAAGGAAAACTTGGGAAAGCAACTTTGAGAAGAAAAAGGACAGTCTGGTTAAAGTAGACCCTTCTTTGGGTGTACAAAAGTTCTGTAGGGTGATAATTGTGCCAACAGATGTTTCTCACCATAACTTAGTCCCATTGGATTGTTGGTTCCTATTTTTGGGGGGTCCGAAAACCAAAACAGATGCTATAGTACTGTCTTCCCTAACTCAGACTGGTCAAAGATTGTAATAAAGTCAAATCAGTTCTGTATACTACAGTGGCTTAATCCATTCTCCTCACAATGGCCCTAGATATGTTGTCTTACAATTCCAGCCGTTCCAGCAACTAAGGTGAAGATTAAGGTATAGTAAAGTAGTAATCAAGCAGCATCTGAAATATATGCTTTCCGCTTCCTGCTGTGGTGCACAAGAATTATATTGTAAAGTATTTTTTTTAAATACAATGAAATAACATAAGAAGTTGCAGAGGAGAATTAAGTGGGATTCCTCTAGCATGGACCTAACTGGAGAATTAATGTGAATTTGAATCATTAACATGCATGTTGACTCAGGACAAAAAAAATGTCACAAAATATTTTACGGGGAAACTTGGAGTTGGACTTCAAGTTGGAGAATGAATCTTCCTGGGAATTTTGTCAAGGCCCTCGTACAAATGGTTATCCTAAAATAAAATCCTCCTTGCACACAATATTGAACCATCAATCTATCCTTAATTTCCATAGCCACAAAGCTACTATTTTATAACCATGATTTATTGAATAATCTAGAATTGGCTGAGTTCAGAAGGCATGCTAGTCACAATGGCCAAGTTCATACAACAAGCTGAATCGAAATGTCTGTGGAGACTCTTAAGTTATCCAGGTCCTGGTTGTCCCAAAGGTGCCTTTTCCAAAGCCAACTATTCAAGATCCAGTTGCCTTTTGAGAAAGTACCTTTGGGATTGAATCAAAATGAAAAAAAATGTGTATTATGAGTTTGTATATTTAGCCATTATCTCAACTTTCTTAAGGTATCTCTTTCCTGTTTCAGGATTCTGGTAAATATGGATGATAACATCATTGAACATTATTCCAATGAAGACACTTTCATCCTCAACATCGAGAACATAATGGAGGGTTTCAAGGTCACGTTGACGGAAATCTAGCCTAGACCAGCATAGACCTTGTGAAGTGAAAACATTTTGCCATCAAGGAAGGAAGAAATGATAACAAAACCCTGATTTCATTGATAACGGAGAAAAAAGGTGGTTGCAAAACTAAGTTGGAAACAACCACATTTCATTATGTTTTGCCACTGGAAGCCATTTTGGCAATTACTGATGAGTCTGTTCGAAAGAACATTCCTTCACAAAGTTCCTTATTTATTGCTCCTCACTCTGCAATATGTAAATAATCAGTGGATCCTAGACTTCACAATCTTCATTTGCAAAGGTATAACAGAGACTTTAAATAAAAGCAACAAAACTAATAAAGACAAGAAACATAACAAGTTGAAAAATAATATTAGTTCCACTGGGACTTAATCACTGAAATTTCACCCTCTAAATGTATTGCTAGAAAACCTGACAAGCATTAATGTGCAAAGTGCCTCGTGCTCTTTGCACACCTACTGTATACCAAACGTCTAGTGTTGGTATCACCTAGCTTAGCCATATCCCTCCATTTGCAGGTCAACTGAGGGCTTTTAAGATTTTTCAGATGGCATGTACTTTGTAAGTAAAACACCATCCATTTTAACTTCTGTATATATTTGTTTATAATATGTAATAATATATTTTCCTATCTGTGTGGATGTGTTTACTGCCACTCTATTCTGTGTTTGGATAAGAAGTTGGCAGAGTTCCTGTCCAAAGACCAAAGTTCTCTCTTCAGGGTTTTTGATACCTTTTGTTCAAAGCTTATCCAGGAGCCACATTAGAAAGTTGAAACTCCTTATTGTCATAACTAAGATTATTCTTTACTTACTATACCAGCTTCTCAGGTCTTTCAATGAGATGCTTTCTGTTATTTTTAGACTAGAACTCCTGTTAAGTTAGACATTTACAGAGTAGAACCGAAGGCCGTTTGGAGTGCACCAGCTTGGAAGAGTCAGACTTATTCAATTATGCTGCAGTCTTCCAGTTCCTGGAGTAGTTTTCCTATTTCTTTATCTCTCTATCTCTCTCACCTTGGTTTTTTAAAAATCTTCTGTGGTATGCATTCTTAATGAATGGGCGTTCATTTCTGCAATACATCATGCAGGGAGTCATAAAAGTGACACTTCTATGTCATTCCCATCAATGACTGCTTCCAATTTTTACCCAACCTTTTCTAAACAAATGTTAATTTTTCCATTCAAGTTACTTCTGTAAGTTCCTGGCAACATAGATTCAGTATGAGTTTAGCAAGATGTTTTATTTTTTGCTTTCATTTTAGGGAAAGTATGTGCTTTATAAAACAACAGAACTATAAAATAGGAAGGAAAGTTTGGAATTATGTAGAGAAGTCCAATCCTTTGAACACGGCATATGTTGGAGGATGTAAATACAGGTGGTCCTTGCTTAATGACCAGTTGTTTAGTGACCCATTCAAAGTTTTGACTGACGTCATTAGAAGTCCTGGTTCTGGAGGTCTGCTGGACAGCGACACACAGACACACACCAAACCTAAATTTGCAACTATATGCAGGCACATGACTACAATTTTCAGTATTTTTGGCCAGTTTCTGGTTTTCATCAAACGCACACAATAAGAAAAATGGGTTCATTTAATGACTATTGCACACACAAAAAATGTATAAAATTGGGCATGGTCCCATGGTGAACCACAACTCATAGTTGTAATTCTGGGCTCGATTACAGTTGTATGTTTACAGTTGTAAAAGATGTAAATGCCCAGTATATATGTCTAGCAGAGGAGAACCCATCATCTGCTGCATCAGCCTGTTTCATGTTCAAAGCATCTCTTAATGTTCAATTGGTTCTCATACTTCTTTCAGGAGTAGCAGAGAATAGCAATTTCCAATAGCTTTCTATATATTTGAAGATGGCTACTTTTAAAGGGTTGGAGTTAGATTTCTAACTACGTTGCACAAATCCAAAGGGTTCCCCCGGCCTCTTTCACTTCTTAAAGAAATCAAGCCATACCCATGATTAGGGCCAGAAATGAATTCATTTGATTTACATTTTAGCCGAACTAAATTTAGCTACTGATTAAAATACACTTTTCTGACTTTTGTAGTTCATAGATGTGTAACATGCATTTTTTCATGAAATTATGTACAAAAATTACAGAGCAGGTTTGATCTAGTGCAGGGGTGTCAAACTCGCATTGTCACAGCATTGTCATGTGACATATCATGATTTCCCCCCCCCCTTCACTAAGCCAGGCAGGGGTGTGGCCTGTGCATGACACACCCAGCCTGTTGGCAACGAGTCTGACACCTCTGATCTAGTGTTTAAGAAAGCAAGCTAGAAACTAGGAGACAATGAATTGTAACTCCTTAACCATGAAAGCTATGTGGGGGACTTGGCCAGTCATTCTTTCTCAGCCCAACTGACCTCACAGGGTTGTTGTGGTGAAAATAGGAGGAGGAAGGTGGATATGTTTGCGGCCTTATTTGTAAAAATAATAAAGATGGGATACAAATAAATGAAACACATCTCCATTATGTTAGGGGACATATTCGTAAAATTTCTGCATAATAGATAAAATTGCAAACAAGAGCATATTCTGTCCCAGAATATGTATCAAATTAGTAGTATCGTCTTCCCCCACCCAATGCTTTAAGTGCAACAAACCAAACCATATATATTTGCAAAAATTAGAATCTGAAAAGAATTAACTTCACAGTTTCGTAACAATTAAGGACTGAGGGAAAAAAATGAAATGAATGTATTTGCTCTTCTCTACTTTTATACACGGGTCTTGGTAGTTTTCGGCCTTGTAGGTCATACTAAATTGCAATTTGTGAACTGTGTATTTATTGAGAACATTTTACAAGATGCATGAAGTTGGGCTTTTTTTCTTTAATGGACCTAAACAAAAAAAAATTACAGATCATTTTCTGCAGAATAATTTTGGAAAGACTGCAGGTCAGATCCCATCACGTTCGCTATCATTTATTTTCCCTTCCAACTCAATCTGTTGCAAAAGTTTTGTATTGATATATCTCCAAAGACCTTTGTATTGTATGAACTTTTTTTTCTCCATTTTTGTTTGGTAAAACTATTGTTTCCGATAAATCCCACTACTAAAATGTAAATATGAAAAATGTACAGAGGATTGCTCTTCTTGATTTGAATCTGTATATATACTGCCTATCATTTTTTTGTTTTGTTATTGTTATTCAATATCT
>JAPKID020001253.1:0-15203 GCA_026931265.2 Tropidonophis doriae
GCTTCTTTTAAAGTCCAACTTTCACTTCCATAGTGTGTCCTGGTGAGTAACATGATTACGTGATTCTGCTCTTAGTAATAACGCGGCTTCGCCATCTTTACTGAGCATGCGCATAAGAATATTGGGCGAATATAGCGAGCGGTTGGATTACTTTTAAACGGTGGGATGATCTCGGAAAGGGTAGTGATTTGTTTTTCTTCATTAACTGCCTATGTTCATATTTTTATTCTTAAGTCATAGGATAATGCAGTCAACCTAAACTAAACCAGCAGTGAAGATGGACACCGCACAGAATTTAACGCAGATAAAGCTCGGTGCAATGTATATCTGAATAGGCAAGTATAAATTGCTACATATGCTATTCGTGTTGTGTTGCCTCTTTCTAAGAGTTTTAGATAATGTAACCATACATTTTAAAAAACATACAAGCTGCATCAATAACCCCAAGCCCTTAAGGACCCACTTAATATACAAGACTTCACTATGTGAAGGTGTCTTACATGCATTTTGTCCATCAAGGCACACATGATCTGTTTGATAGCAGTTGTGGACAACTTTACCAGAAAGTTGTTTCCTTGCTCCAGTGTTGTGAGTATGATTTAGATTTATTGGATTTATATACCCCCCTTCTCCCTTTCGGGACTCAGGGCGGTGTACAGCTAACAGTAAAAATGTGTAATACAAAAGCTAAAATCATATATTAAGGTATATTAAATGGATTGGCCTGCCATTAAAACCCCCTGCTAAAATCAATTTAAAAAACTATGACAGGCTGGCAGCACGAAATAAATGGGTACATACACTTAACATAAAATCAAATTTTGAAAGAAAGAAATGGATAGTGTCCTTGCTTGCTGCAAAATAAAAGACGGCATTTCAATATAAAATTTCAGTGTACTGTTGTTTTTTCAGAAAAACTTTCTTTTTACATAGATGGGCATTCATGTGCGAGATTTCTAGTTTCCACTTGTTCGATCTATTTAGGAAAAAACATGACGGCAACATTAGAACATCTGGCATTCATGCCAGAAGCCTTAAGCTATAATTCCTTCTTAATCTAGATAAGAGCTGGATAAAATGCTTATCCTGAATCTTTTCCCTTTGATGTAAATAAAGATGCATAGTTCTGGCTACCAAGTTGGCTGGCCTCAAAAGGGAGTTACCCAAATTCATGGAAGTTATGGGATGATGACTGTTAGCTTTGATGGCAGTGTTACTACCTCTGAAGCTTATCTGCTGGAAGACTAATGGACATCCTTCTGAGGTTGATAGGTTGCTGTGAAAACAGATTGGACAAGATGGACCACAGGGGTTGCAGTCCGTCAGGTGATTTATGTAGCACCTCATCTCATAATTGCAATTCTGAACAATGAACGCAGGATCAAAAACCAACAATCTAGAATAAACGATAACAAAACAATGATAATATAATAGCAGAATGGTATCCAAGGGCAAACAAACCAAAACCTCATAGCTTCAGTGATGCCAGGATAAAAAACACAACAATGGACTTGCCCAAACTGTTATTGTTATTATTTAAAAAAATAATTCACTTCTCAACCAAAAAAGCTCCCAGAGCAGCTTACAGAACTGCTGTAAGTAAAATAGTAAATCTTGTTTGTCCTGAGGTTTCAACTCTGCATTACAATAACTCTGCAACTTAAAGAAGATGGATTTCAGAGCGATAATAGAGCAATCTATGTATATATAAAGTATAAATGGCAAAATATTAATAGTTGTGCCTAGATAGTAATTATTTCAAATTTTTGGTGGCATATTATTTTAAAACAGTTTTTAGCTGTGGAAAAACTAATTTCATTTGATACAGTCTTGTGGTTTTAAACATGAGGGAGCCAATTTCATCATAAAAACAAAATAAATATGTTCAGCATTATGGATAACAGATTACTCAAATAATTTTGGATTCACAACTGAAATGTATGAATATATTAAGTAATTTGTAAATAAATGGCATGTTTGGCTGTTGAAGATATAGATATTATACAATATTGTGCTAATAATTACTTGCAATTATTTGAGAAAAATAAAGACTTATAGTTTGTGGCAATAATGTACCATTCTATTGGAAAGAACTACATCCTGCTATAAATTGATTTAATTCATGTCCTTAATAATAATATTATGATCTCATAATAAAAAATAATTGGGCTTTGGATACAATTGTTAAAAGGAGCTTAAGTTACAAGACATGTTAAGTTAATATTTTTGATAATTCAGATTATTCTACATAAACAGGCTACTCTGCCCCATTATTCTACTGATTTGTCAATGTCACATAAACATAACAGGGAACAGGTAGGGTTCATTTAACTTTCCATTGAAAGAATTATTCTTAGCATCTTATAATCAGAATTATAAGCAAATATGTGTCTTTAGCGCTTGATTTGTTGCACTACTATTATTATCAAGAGGAGCCAAAAGGGAACAGCTAGGGGCTTTACTCAATTATTGCCATAATTAGGGAGAAGACAGCTGGTTGTAAATTTTCTTCCACATTCTTCAGCAGTGCATTTAATTTTTTTCCTGAGCAACTGCACAGTTAAACCTGTTCAGAATTGATCTTGGGCCAATATACTGCAGCAGTTTGCTACAATTCCAAGTGCTTTATTTATTTTAAGTTAAATATTTCCCAACAATTACCCTTTGCTTATACATCTATCCTTACTGTGATTCACTTCCTGGAATGGAAAATTTAAAAATAAATGAAACAGCTCAGATATGACATCATTGCTAAAAGAAACTGGTTTTGGCATTGTTTAATAAATTATTTGTATGCAGTAAAAATTCAGTGTTAATAGTTCATTTCAGAAGGGGGGCTTCCATCATATTTAACATGTTAAATTCCTCTAAATCAAGTGTACATTATTTCAGACACTTTAGGTCATTTATGTAATTATGCAAGTGACATAATTTGCATCAATTTGTGCTACTTCAAATAATTACACTTTGATGTAAAGCAAGCAAATTATGTGAATTGTCCCAGTTGCATAAACATATCATTATTTAAATCATTTTAAGTTATGTGAATCATCCCGTCTACTTCCGTTACAATGGAATTTATTGTTTAAAATGATGTCTATATGCAGTTTGCCAGTTGCCAAAATTTGCTAAATCAGAGTCCACTAAATGAGCTTCATTATGCAGGTAGACTTTGTTTAATAACAGTAATTGGAAGTGCAATTTTTGCCACTAAACAATGCAGTCATAAAGTGCAATGTCACATGACTATACCACTTAACAATGGCAGTTTCAGCAGTCTCCTGTTACCATTGTTAAGCAAATCATTTGAGGTTGCTAAGTAAGGGCCCTACAAAGTAAGGGCAACTTTTGAGTTCTTGCCAGCTTCCCCACTAACTGCGAAGCTGCAGGGAAGGTTGCAAATCATGATTATGTGAGCATAGATTCTGCAACAATTGGAAATCTGGGTCAGTGTGTAACCATTGGGATGCTGCAATTGCACTTCAAGGACCAGTCATAAGTTTCAGTTACTCAGCATTGTTGTAACTTTGAATAGTTGCTGAAGCTTTTTTTAAGGTATCTCAATTTAATTGACCAAAGACTACCTATGTTAGAAAGTATGAATCCTAATATATCTACTTTCAAATGACTTCCTTATGTAAGGAGTAACTGCTTTCTTTAAATAATACAAGTAAAACTAAATTGGATTATTCCAAATTCATATGACAGGCTTTTTTAAAGGTAATTGGATTATTCCAAATTCATATGACAGGCTTTTTTAAAGGTATCTCAATTTACTTGAATTCTGAGCAAAATCTACTTGACTGCACTTGAAAGTAATCCTTCATCAGATCATTCTGGTGTCTTCTACCACTTAATGGATTGGACAGATTTATAAATGGTTGCAATATTATGTGACAATATTATGTTGATAACAGATGTGAGACTATTGTATAAATGAAAATATATGCTCTAGACTTATAAATTAGCCACTTATAGGAATCTGGCGGATGACCACAGGAATTCTCTTGATTCCCATGATCATCTACCAGATTAATATGAGAAGTTGCAACACTGCTTGATGTATTATAGATTTCAAAGGCAGCTCTACATAGTCTTCGAATGTGAATCAGTTGGCTTCCAAAACATTTCATAAGGCAACTCCGGGAAATGGACTGAACATTGAATTTAAATATCAAAAGTAACAAAATTTTATATTTTCTTTTTGAAAGGGAAATGCAAGCCACAAAAGTGCATAAATTTAATTGGGCTCATTAAAAGAACCAGTTTGGGGTTTTTCTTTTGTTTTCAATTGAAGGACCAGAATTTAATGCTGTAAATTTCTTACAAGTTGAGTTTGGATATGTGTGGCATTTTATCAGTGCACTCATTATATCTTTCCATTATTAACTGAGGTAGTTATTTCCAAAGCATGTTGGATCTTGCTATTATAATTGAAAGTGTTTAATAAAACCTGTAGCCAATATAAAGTGTTACTTGGCAAGTTACCCCTAAAAAGAGCTGCTCTAGGAAATGACAAAATTCAGTTTACATGATATGTTGAAAACGAGTGCAGTGAGATATCTTGAATATGTGAGGAAGTAAATAAATAGGAATTAAGGATAGATCTTGAATCTAAAGTCATCTGTGGGAGTGTATATGAAATATATAACAACATTAATTATGTTTTAGAGTTGAAGAAATCCTTAATATTTTCCATCCTTTCAGCTTTGTTGTTGTTAATCATGTTCCAGGAATTTTCTCTGCTACTTCATCTCTCCTTGAGCAACAAAACAACCAAAGCATAGGAATAGTTCCATGCAAAAATAAAAACAGCGGATACAGATGGGTTGTTCTACTAAAATCTTTGTTTTATATTAATAGGAAAAGTGGGAATGACCAAAGCATCCTGGCAGTCGCTATTAATTCTAAATTGGACCAGATATATAAAATTCTAGTAGCATTTTTTGTGGGCCAACAGTAGATAAGCAAAGCCCTAATTGGTATTAGTCCCATTTTGTATGTATCTTTACTGCTTAGAAATTGATTATTGCCTTACAGTCCAAAATCATTTCAACTTAGCAGTCTTGATCATAAAATCTCAGCAGATTTGATCCCAAGTACTTTTAAAATAATTTAACCTTTCTCCCAGGATTGTCACATATTCCATCAATATTTAAATCATAATATCAGTTTTCTCAGGTTTTACTAAACATTTTCATTGTGCATATTGTATATTCATATAAAATATTAAAAATTGGAAAACAAGACTGCATCAAAGTGGAATATCATTTCATATTAACTGAATATATCAGCAACATTAGGTTCGTTACATGGAGAATATAAGAAGGTTGCTCCTTGTAGGTTGTTTGATCTGTTTATTTGAAGTTTTGAAACTTAGCAAGAAAAGGTAAAAGACTCCTTTTCTGTAATTCAAATTAAAGGAAACTATCTTTGGTTTTGGTTGATTCAGGGGATTTGGACTTTTACCTATGCCTAGAAACACGCCAAACTTCCAAAATCATATTTACTGTTTCTGTAGAATCTTTGGATTATACTATATAAATTTCTTTTAAATTAACTTCAATATACACATTTCTATCAAAAATATACTCACTGAATTAGAAGCAAACCATCAATCATGGCTTAGAAAATGCCACAATTGAAAAGTTAATGGTGGCGTCATCCCACTGAAAAGTTGTATTAGTGCTATAAGACTGCTCAGTTTTATGGTCTGTGGTACAGTAATGGCAGTCCAGTACTTTAAATGTCACTACTGAGGTTAGATAACATTGTATAGAGCACCACACAGCAGTCCAAAGGTTCAAGTCTCAGCAGACAAAAAGGAAGTTAATTCATTCACATTTAGATACCTTATATTATGATTGTCAGTAATAAATCAGAATTTTAAGCAAAAATTGCAACTCCAAACAATTGACCAGGAAGGAGGAAGGACAAACGAAAGAGATTTGATACAGTACAAGAATTGTTGCTAAACCATTAATGGGTCTCTAATGGTTTTGTATAACAGTTAGGGTAAGCAGGAGTTTGACCTGTTTGTTACCAAAACTATTATAAGTATTTAGTACTGCTTTTCTTTTAAGATTTCTTAGATGTGTTTATTCAAGATTGGGCTCCAAAAAATCACACAAATTATATTTGAAATTACTCACGATTTAGCTTTTCTTAAAAAGGTGGAAAGAATTGAAAAATAAACATGTGATAAAATTTCCAATGATTCCCCAAAATTCTGTGGTGCAACTACAGTGGAAAAAGGGTATACAATTCAAGTTAGTGCATTTCAGAAAAGATACTTTAGGGAAAAAAATGTTGAAGATGGTAACTGAAATGATTGAGAAATTGAAGACCATTTATGTGAGTAAAGTTTGCAGTGTTTGAAAGGCTAGTAAAAGAGATTACATTTTATCACATTTTATGTTTGGGTCTGACATGACGACACTAGAGAGACATTTTTTTCTCTGAAATACTAAACCCAGGTTACCTGATTGAGCTGAATGGGAAAGAATGTTCAAAGTGAAGTATTTTTTTCAAATAATGAATTGCTAAACTTAGGCATTCCCTACTGAGAAATGTAAAGATTGGCATAAATTTGAATAGTTTTAAAAGGAAGGTTGGTGGTAAATAAATATTTAGAGTATACAATTATTAGTGGCTACAAGACAAATTAACGATGTTTCTTTAATTATATTCTACCCTTTTACTACCAGTTGCTGGAAAACAGGCACTCCACAGCAACTTTCCACAGGCATTTTATATTGTAAAAATAAAATGGCAGGTCTAAGATCTCCAGCAGAGTTCTTTTTATGTTAATTAAATTTAAATGTAATTACCTAATTAAATGTATCTGATTTTGCTACTTCAATATCATGTGAAATGATTATACAGAGTATTGTGGGCAATATAGGGGAGAAATGGAACTAAGGATATTGCCTTTTTGTGACCCAGGAAAATATATTATTTAAGATACATAAACTTCAGAGAGTTTATTATTATGCAATTAGTGACTACATGCACTTGATAAACTGTCTTCAAGTTTTTAGCAGCACAAAACATTTTGTGCATCCTTGTCCATAAGTTAGATATTTGTCTTAAACCTATTTATTTATATAATTGTATAGAATAGTCATACCACAATGTTTCTTTACAATGGATTTCATTAAGGAGCCTAAACAGAAACTTTAAGAAGTATTCTAGGATAAATAATCCCACAGAAGGTCTTTGTGTCTCTTTTGTACTATGACCATTAAACCTTAAGGCAATTAAAGAGCTCACTTTGATAAGCTTAAATCTTCAGTTTAGCTAATCAGCAACTGAGAACAATATATTAGTAAGTCTGCAGTTGCCTATCTGTAAGAATTTCATAATATAGCAATAAACATCCCTGGAGAATTAAGCTGCATAGAAACATTACAAATCTTAAGTCTACAAATGCATTATTTGTTTCCAAGAAGAATACTATTAAGGATTTCCATAGTAAAAGTACCAGTAATAACCAGAATGTCCTTGTCCTTGTTTACCAAGAGTGATATATTACTTTACCATATTTGCTTCTTACATGATTACATATTTGACTTATTAAATACGCCTTCTCAATCAATATTGAACAGTGATTTATGTTTTAGCATAGTGTATGCTCACTGTATTACCATGAGCCTTGTGATTCTCCTCCAACTCCATTGTCTACCTTGCTAAATAACTATCACTTCTCCCAAACTGCATGTGATCTGAGAAAACTCATTTGAAACACATTCAGCATGAAACACTTGCATGAAATAAAGGTAAAGGCTCTTAATTAATGAAATAAAATGTTTGGAAGTTGCTATTTATTTATTTTTTGCCAAAGGAGATGTTACACTGTATTGACTGTAGACTACAGTATTTGAATTCAAATTTCTATACCTGCTACATTTGCAGGTCCCTCATTTTGAATCCAAACAAATCCCCATAAAAATATATGCATGCAAAATGCCATGCTTAGCTTCGTATGGTGTTGGGCTCGAGCCAGCCTTCTGCTCGGATCATTGATGTGTAATTTGTCCAGGGGCATTTCACTGTATGAGATTGTTTATGAACAGTGGAGTTCAATGCTGCCTCTGACAGTAATCTTTTCCTTTTCTAATTCTTCTCCCCTTCTATAGGACTTCTAGCCTAATTTCAGAAGAAGAATTGTAGTACAGCTACAAGATTGAAAGGTTATAACATCCAACAACTCTGCATCTCATTGTCATACTACAGTTTTAAATAGCTCTAAGATAGACATGCAATTAAAATTAACCTACCCTTTGCAGATTGGGAATTGTCTTTGTCTGAATGTTTTAATCTTGGAAGCTACAGTCTCCTCTTTCCACTATATAATTACATTTACATGGGTTGGTATAAATAGATATTTGCCCGTCCTATCATCTGTCCTATAGCCGGTTCATAACTATTTACATTGTTTTAAATTGAGAATTATGCAACATATATGGATAGAGTACCACTCTATATGTTGTTTAAAAAAGCAACTATAAGTGTATTGGTCTTAAGGAAGGTACAGGGAATTACAACAATTTGTAGCTAAGTAATACCTTTATAAACACCAACTACATTATTTAAAAAAACGACACTAATACCACAATATGCAAAATATCCATAATTCTTGCACCTATTAGTTTTATAGCCATTCAACTCTATTGTGATTCCTGCAAGTAAACAAATGAAAGAATCATACAATTTATTTTCTCCCAAGAACAACACATATTTTATAGACATTCTGCTATTATTCTTAATCATTTATGATAATTTTGAAAGAATTAACTTTCAGTAAAACATCTCATTTCCCACTCACATTACTGGTTAAACACCGGTGATTAAAACTATAAACCACAAGGACATTTTCCTCAAAGAAAAAAATATTTTCAACACCTTTCTCTGGGATTGATCCTATGTGTGTTGTTGTTTTTAAAAAGCACCATCTAGTGGCTAGAAGAATAGTAGGGTTCTTGTTTAGCATGTATTTCATGCATTTTACCTGTTAAAGGTTACCAGATATAGTAACTTAATAATTTTGCGGCACCCTAAAGATGTAACAAATTGTTATGGCATTAAGTTTTCGTTTCTTTTTAGTCATCGTCCATGGGAATGAAGCTACTGACACTTTATCAAAGGGAGGGTTTAATTTGGTGGCACTGTTTTAATCCAGTATGAACCCTATCTGAGAACTTTGCTGAACAGAACAGGAACTTCCATTGACCCAAGCCTTAATATTTTAAAAAGAAATATAATTGGCATGCCAAATGTGCTTTCAAAATCGGTGTTGATAATTAATAATACTCTGTTTGTTGCAAATTACAACTGAAAAGGAAACTAGGGCATTTTTGTTATGAGCCTTGATACTGTGGAATTCTTTCTAAAAGAGCCCCCTCCCAGTCCCAGATTCATAGAAACTTTACAAACAGTGTAAAATTGTTTAGTTTAGCTTTTAGAGTCAGTTGTATTTTTATCATTGAATAATGTGCAATGATAAAAGAATACAATTATATAAAATCACTTAAAAATAAAATTGTCAGGCCTGCAGCCATATTTTCTTATGGATCTTAGGCCTGCCACACTTTCTGTTATTCTACTATGCATTTTCTATTATGGGAAAATGGGAGGGGGGATTGTATGGAGTTAGATGATATGTAGCCATAACAAAAAAATTTCTAGAAATCCAAGGTCATCCTTTGTCTCTGCACCTCTCCGGAACTGGATGGGTAGAAGCTGCCAGCATATCAGTGGAAGATTGGACCATGTGATGGACTTGTGGGTGATCTTGAACTTTCAACTGGATGGGAAAACTGAGAAAGCCTTCAGATTCGGGTTTTCGCAGATGTGCCAACATGGCTCTCTTAATAAATTGGAAGTTTGAGCAATACTTTGCCTTGGACTCTGATTTACTTTTGGATGCTATTTGGAACCCTGACACATGGTCTCTGTTCAGTAGAGGTTAGTACTGCAGTGACTGTTCCATCATTGACTGTAAAATTATCTCTTTACTAACATCCAAGAAATATTTTTTTGTAATCTTTAGAGGCAAAGAAGGTAGAAGATCTAATGACCAAGAGGCTGGCTTCTGAAGCAGTCCCAAGAGGAAGCTGAAGACAGAGGATATCCATGCATTACCCAATACAACTCTTGTAATTCTTTCTAATTTATATTGCCAAAATTTACAGCCATAGCAAGTTACATTTAATAGCAAGTTAAATTAAGTTTCACATTTTATTACAAACTTACAATTTGGTCTTCCTGAGCAAACATTCAAAGCAAAATACTAATAATGTTTATAAATTATAATGCAGTTTATGAACAAAGGCTAAATAAAACCTTAATGAGAAACTGAACTAAATTAAATTTTATAGATTTGTCCTTGTCTGTTCCTGACATCAGGAGTAGATAGCCTAAAATATCATATATTAAGCAATGACGCAACTTTCAGAAGCCATGGAATATGTTTTTTTTCAAAACTTCCAGTACATACTATGTGGTTTATATTGAGAGTATTATAACAATAATGAAAAATAGATGGCTTCAGTTCAAGTAATTTGTTCTTATCTAATTGCAGCTGTAGCTAATATAGCAAATTCATGTTTAAATGAAGAAGGTCAAAAGGAAAATGTTCTTTAATATCTATTCTCAATGGAGGAGATACAACTATTGGAAAACAATGCACACATCTTGTTTTTAATATAATGGCAACTAGAGAGCCACTTGGCTCAATCTAGTGAAGGGCGATCTGTTGATTGAGAGAGAGAACATGAATAATTCCCCATCTATCAGATATAGATATTTCAAGAAAGAAATAGGTAGGGAAGTAAAAGCCCAAAACAGATTTAGGTAAGACATTGGATCTCAAAATAGCATAATTAAACTCCCTCATATCAAGTGCAAGTGAACTATTTTCATAGATGAGAAGACAAAGGACTGGACATTTATTCCATCTTGAAGCAACAGGTGCTATTAATTTATACAGTGTATCCTTAACAGCAATTCAGTCAGGCAGTGGTTTCCAGTTAAATTCTCTTGGAGAATTAAATAGTAATATTGATAGTATTTAAAAGTTCAAAGTGCAAAACAAAATTTCATTACAGTACCATTATCTCAGAGTTTCATATTTATTGGAATTAAGAAAAGCTCAGGGTATGGTAGTGAATTCCTTGAGAATCTTGGCTACCTTCTATTTTTTTTAAAAGGAAGATTTTAACCCATATGACTTTTTGAACATGTAGAATAAATATATGTTAGACTCCAGAAAGGCAGATGAATTAAATTCTGTTGTTCCATATCTTCCTATGACTAGAAAGTTGAAGGGGGAAAGAATACAGCATTCTATTTTTATGTATATAAATCATGCAGTAAGATGTTAAACATCAATATATGCATAAAGGTCCATAACTAATACATGAAACAATATTCTTTTGCTGTATGTTCATAGTTAGAGAATCTGGTTTTTAAATTGCAGACTTACCCTTCTTAGATGCAGCATTTTAATTTTATATTATCAAAGGTGTCCAAAAGCTGTACTGCAACAATATTTTTAACTATCTTAATTTCAGTGTAGCTAATATTTGTGATGAATAAACTGTATATTTGCTATCTTCAGCAGGAACCAAACTTGTTTAATTCCTGTTTCGTTCTCTTGATCCAAGTTAGACATGTTGGCCTGTTATATTAGATTCTCCCTTCTCCAGAGAATTAGGGTTAAGTGCAGTTTATTCAGGGTTTCTTCTAGGTATTTGCCAAGCTGGAGATTCTACTATAGCGGTCACTGAAAGGTTAAGCAAGGGGGTAATTCAGTGGAATAGTTTTATGCTCCAGAGAGAAGGGATTCCCAAGACGTAATCATGGGGGACTACTCTGGTAGACTTTCTCACTAGCAACCTTGACGGAAACAGTAGGTACATAAAAATCAACCATGTCGAATAAGAGCAAGAACTTTTCTCAAGAGATTTGCTGAGCTCTAATCTTGCAAACAGATCTCAGAGGATCAAACCCTTGTTGACTATATATTGCTCAGCTGAGATTAGCCCACAGTAAGGTAGCTAGGAAGAAACTTTGTCTTCCTGTCAACAGGGGCATTGCTGTTGCAGGAATTCACAGACTAATACAATGTAATGAACGGTAGGGGCTGTTTCACGGAAGATTCTCCATTATCAAAGGATCTTGAATGTGGGGAGTTTTTAGAGACCACCAACTAGACACCAGACTAGATTAGGCTAAATATAATATTCTCACTGACCGTTTGTTTTAAATATTTTCCAGATCACCACCTGAAACCTTTATTTGCATTTGTCACAATGCTCCCCAAGATATTTGCATTTGTCACAATGCGCCCCAAGATAGTGTGTTTGGGAGCAAAATGTGGCTATATTATTGAAAGTTAAAATGCAGATCCCAGATTCGACTACCCAAAGCTGACCCAGTGCAATGCAGCAGCTTACTATTACTGCTACAACTTTCACTCACAGTGGGGAGGGCCCTTCAGAAAGCAGTTCATTAAGGGCTCCTTCAGAAATGAAATTTGCTGTATATGAAGATATGGTTCAGCATATCTCTAGTCTAAACCTGGCTGCAATGCAATGCAACATCCTATGCAGAAGCAATCAGCCAAGGGATTATGATTTTGGAGGCAATGTAACGTTCTAACATACTCTGGGAGAATAAATGGGCATAGAAATAGAACTTGTATGTGTTCAGATAAATGTCTATCTACAATTGTAAATTAAGGCTGAGAAAAGACATGTCTACTTTACAGAGTTGCAACTAAATGTTATGTTTATGCCCCCATTTTTGGTATCATTTCTGAAACCATAAGGTGCACTTTCATTCTAGATCAGAGGTGGGTTGCTCACGGTTTGGCCCAGATTGGGTGAACCAGTAGCATTGGGATTTGCAACCCACCTCTTTACTAGATGGATACATTGCTCATCACTTGCAGTTACAAATTTCTTTATTCACCATTTCCCTCAAACCCCCAACCAGCAATAGCTGAATGCAAAGTCATCCCTCAAGATTCTTCTGTATATGGAAAAGAGTATGTCATTGACTTGCCTTTCGCCTCAGGCAGCCAGAGACCTCTAAAGGCTCTGCAAGTGTCACTAGTCCTTTCTTGCAGTTACAGAGTCTGAGTGTGAAAAAAGTGATCACGGGTGGCGGGGGGGGGGAGATCATCAGGGCTTAGGGAAGGTCCTAATTATCCCAGGTTCCAAAGCAGTCTGATTAGGGACTCTATAAATGCCAGTCTTTAAAGCATCTTGCACATTGTTTATGATTAGCAGGCGGAAAACTATCACAAGGCACGTTTCCCAGATACTTGCTTGTTATCTCTTTCTCTTCCTTTACGTCTTGTTTATGTCTTTCTCAAAGGAAGATTTCTCTTGGTTGATTGGTTGCTTTTATTCCTCACCAGCACCAGAAAAAAAAAAGAATGTTTTGAGATAGGAAGTAGCCTTTTTGTGTCCAGAAACAGCTTAGACAATCTGTCAGTCTTCCCCTAAACTATGTGCTAGACAAAGGGTTAGCATAGCAAGTGCCACAATAATGTCGACACAGAAATATTACAAAGTAAAGGCTTATAAAATAATAAAAATTCTACTTAGTTCAGATACCTCCCAGTGCCTTTGGCAAAACACCTTGAGCATTCCACATGAGGCGGGCATTGTCTTCATAAAATGGCACCTCATAAAATGGTATTAAATATCACCGACAGGGCTTCATATTTCATCCAGCAGGGTTTAAACTAGACATGTTCTATATCACACATTATTAGAATGACATCTGCTTTGCAAGTTCTGTACCCAGGAGCATACCTTGATAACTCATTTCCGCACTCCTTCTCGGAGGGCTTCTGTGCCTTCATAATACCTAATATGTTTAACTCATTTTGAACAGAAGTCTAAAGGCTGTCCTGGCCCTCTGGCCACAACTGTAGCTGTCAGGCAAAGGAGTCAGCTATCAAACATTACTCATTTATCATTAGCGGGGATGCAGCTGTACAAAGGAATCCAGCCTCTACCCTGAAGAGCTGTCAACTCATCCCTGTATATGATTCTTCTCTTCTCTCAGTGGGGCATTTTGCAAAGTGGAGGCATCCCCATTCTCCCTCCAAAATGATTGGTGGTAAGAAGGGTATACATGGACAATGCCCTCACTTTTAAATCACTTTGCCATCTGACAATTTTCTTTTTTTAATTTGTGCCTTCTTTTCATTGGCCTGTGTGTTCTGGCTCACCAATCCCATTTTGAGATCAACAGCATTTTACCCTTTCTCTGTTGCCTAAGGGGCATTTCAAAATGTGTACCATCTGCTATTTTATGTCTCATGGCTGGGGTTCAATAACCTCCCTCCCTTAAAACACACACACATACACACATTGAAAAATGGTGTAATTCTGAGCACATACAGCACCAAGAGAAGGAAATGTTTCTTTTCTATGCACAATCCCTCAAACCTTCTGGAGTTCTTCCATTTTTTCAGGAAGGACACTGAGACCAAAACTACAATTAATACCACCATCTTAAGAAAGCTCCTCAAAATTCTTTAACATTTTCCCCAGTCATTTATATTTTTATGACAAAGTAGTTGAGGTTGCAATTACATTTACCATAAAAATGGAGAAAGGATTTTTTTTTTAAAAAATAACTGTAACCATTTAAAGCTGCCATTGGTGAGTCATTTCCCCCAAAGGAGACCCTTAGTTCAAAACCTCTACATTCAGGAGATTTGGAGTTCATGACTCCACATGTATCGTAGTAGACACATTATAGGCATATGATTCCTATAATATCTTAAAATAATGGTAATTCAGGCTCTAATAACACTTTCTTTATTGTTCTCCAGTCTCATAAGATCTGCCACTCCATGTGTAAATCATGAGAAGATCACCCGACAAAATTGGGGTGTGCCCACAAAATTTCGGGTGCGCTTCAAGGTTTTGACGACCATCTTCAAAGCGCTCCATGGCTCGGGGCCTAGTTATATGCAAGACTGTCTTCTGCACCATACATCCCTTCAACTAATCCGCTCCCACAGAGAGGGCCTTCTCAGGGTGCCGTCGGCCGGGCAATGCCCGGTTGGCGACACCCAGGGGAAGGGCCTTCTCTGTGGCGGGCCCTACCCTCTGGAACAACTTGCCCCCCGAATTACGCACCATCTCAGACCTCCGCCTCTTCCGCCAGCGTCTTAA